>VXBQ01016007.1:9162-39598 GCA_013400175.1 Phainopepla nitens
TACTTGAAGTTGTTTGTATGGAGTTTTTTTTCTCACATTTCTGTCAGTATGTTGCCTTCCTTAGGTGTGTGTCATCCATTCTCACAAAGAGCCTGCTGGAGGTTGAAGCTACAGTTACTACTTGGAGGGAGGGAAACTAGTTTGCTTAAGACTGGAAATACTTCCCTGGAATTTATTGTATTATATTTTGTTATCATATATTTTAAGGGCTCAAGAAGCTTGGATCAATTCACATTTTTACAAGACCTTTGTTAATACATTGGTATCTTTGAAACTCACAAGGGCTTAGTAAGGATCAATTTGTATTTGAAATATGCACTACAGAAGGTGTGCTTGTAGCATGTTGCCCAAAGCAACGAACTGTAAAGCATCTTTAGGTAATTTCAAACATTCTCCTTTGACTTCTAATGACAACTGCTCTCTTATTTTCCTTCTGTTTTTTTCTTTTGTTTTTGCTGACACAGAGAATAAATATTTTCTGCAGAAGCAAGAACATTGATGGTGAGGGTAGTTGTTTCTTCAACTCTCAAAATCTGGACTATTTTTTGAGATGTCTTGTCTTTATTTCTGATTTTTATCTCATGTGATCTTCACTTTAAAATTTTAAAGCAAATGTTGTCTGTTCAAAGAAAAAGAAAATTCTGTGTCACCTACCTCTATTCAACAAGTTCAGTGCAGAGCTGAGGCAGTGTCAAGGTTTAACCTCTCCCTCACTTCCTCACCAGCAGGATCAGGGAGAGAATTGGAAGGATGAAAGCTGGAAAACTCACTGGTTGAGATATAGACAGTTTAATAGAGGAAACAAAATCCATGTAATGTGAGCAAAGCAAAACAAGGAATGAGTTCACTGCTTCCCACAGGCAGGCAGGTGTTTAGCCATCTCCAGGAGAGCAGNACAAATGCCATCACTCCGAGTGTTCTCCCCTTCCTCCTCCTTCCCCACAGCTTTATGTGCTGAGCAGGATGTCACATGGTCTGGAATATCCCTTTGGTCTATTGGGGTCACCTGTCCCAGCTGTGTCTCCTCCCAGCCTCTCTCTTATCCCCAAATTCTTCACCAGCGTGGAAATACAAACAGCAGAAAAGGCCTTGGCACTGTGCAAACCCTGCTCAGCAATAGCAAAAACATCTCTGTATTATCAAACCTGTGCTGTGTCCAGCACAAACCCAAAACACAGACCCATACCAGCCACTGTAAAGAAAATTAACTCTACCCCAGTCAAAGCCAGCACAAGCAGATAAAAAGTGGTTCAATCTTGCGCAGACTTAATTAATGAAGACAGCACAGGTATACATAATAGAATGTAGAGTGTTATCAGTATTTATCACAAGGAAAGATCAAGGACCGAGAGAAAACCATGTTGAGAGAAAATGAAATCTACTTTTTATCTTTTCTTATTGCGCAATAGTGTTGGCATTTGGCCCTATATTTCCTCAAGGTGAATGCAACCTACATTTGTTAGGCTTCTTGAATAAAAAATGTAAACTGTAGAGGAGTATATGATCTGTTATAAAGGCTGGATATGACAAACATGAACTTAGATTAAGTAGTCTAACTTTGTTATCAAAAATTATCATTATCAAAAATACTAATTCTTGTATGAACATAGAGGAGTGTGTTGTCCTCTACAGCATAAGAAATAAATCTCATTGAGAAACATGATCCCACTGACTAGATTGCATAGTCTTATTAGTTGTTTCTTACCAGTTGGTGCTAATTTTTTTTTCTTACTGCATTAAAAGAACATTTTTTTGATGTTGTAGAGTCTGGTCCTCAAAAATGTAGCTGAATAAAACTTATCTTTACAGATTTTATATATTTTTTCCTTTTTTCTCATGACCTTGTGCTAAAAGAGAGTATCTAATTTTAGTCCAATCTCCTGTTCTGTTTTCCTTTCTTTCCTCAGCTCTTTAGCAGATGAACAGAATGAGCAATGCATATCTCATGAGCAGCTATTCTACAGCAGCTTTTTCTACATTTATTTTCAGGATATATAGGTAATTATTGCATAATATTCAAATGCTGGTTTAAAGAATGCTAACGCAGACCTTTAGAGTATTTAAGTGAATCACACCAGTAGATCTTATCAAAATTGCTGAAAGTTGAGGGGATATTGTCATCTCCATTTCATAAAACCGAGGCACAGAGGCAGTTGAGACTTCAGTGGCTGAGACATCTAGTATGTTAATACTTAACATTATGTAATATTTAGTGTATATAAACAGCAATTAAATAGTGCCTTCAGTAGTAGGCTGGATTGCTTGGTTCTGCTTTAATTCAACCTTAAAGAAAGACAACTTTAGAAAATTTGAAGTCTACAGGAAGGGATCAGCTATCTAATAAATTACTAGTATACCTGGAAATACACTGTAAAACTCCATGATAAAGCAGGAAGAAAATTTTGAAGCTTCTAATCTTCTAGATTTCTAATCTTCTAATTTTCTAACTAGAATCTCATTTTATAATTTTATACATAATTTTCATTATAGACAGGAATCTCTTTGCAGCATGACACTGTTTCTTTCACAGAATTACTGAATCAGGGAGATATTTAGTACAAAATAAAATATAGTTAAACAACTATTTGATGGTCTCTGCAATTTGTCAGAGTTTTTGGAGCACAGAAGGGTTGAGACAACCAGATAAAGTGAAAATACAGATTATTTAAGACTTCTGTAAATGAAGATGTAAGAGCATACGTAATGTGTTTGTAAGTTTAGAAAACTTGTAAACTGTAGCCTGGCAACAGCAGGGACAGCTGGGAAGAGCAGAAGGTAAAGTGGAGGTGATTTGAGAACTATGTGCTTCATATATATCCTTGAAACTGCCATAAAGGCACAGGATGGTCTGTGAGTACAAAGCAGGGGTATCTGCATGTATCAATCAGTTATTGAACAATTTAGGCTTGTCTGATTGATAATGCATGTGTGTCAAGTTGAAAAAATACAGCACAAATACATTTTTGCATTACGCTGTGATTGGTTCTAATTGCTAATCTCTAATCATCTAATGTAAATACAGAATAGCTCCACTGGTTTAGAAGCATTAAAGTGTTTAAAAGTTTTCCAAGATGAGGGTCAAGGCTCAGTGTCTTTATCCTATATGGAATACCTGTTACATTACAGTTAAAGTATTTGAGTCTGTGAAATATTTTGTGAACATTCTTTGACTACTCCACCATAACATGATGAGCCTCTCTTTTGTAAGTTGTGTGAAACTTACAAAATGAAACTCACTTGCTACTGCTGCAGTTTGGGAATTCGTACTTCTCCCTGTGTACACCAGCATCTGGGAGAGAGGAATGAGGCTTTGGGGAAGCAACTCAGCATTTATCTCTTTAGACATTCACTAAATTTTGCAGCAAATGCGTGCTTCTCTCTCATTAACAACTTGCACAGGGAATACTCAATTGTTTAGGAAAATAAACCATTTAGGGTGTAAATTTTAAATATGATTTCATGAAGTAGCCATTAATTTGGCAGTGCAGAAATGTGTACAGTTGTGTTTTGTTTTTCTACATGTGCACTTGTGTTGCTGAGTTGGATGTTCATTTCTGCATATGAGACACAGAACCTGTCAGAGATTCTGGACCTGGATGCTACTGATAAAAGACTTTGTTTTATTTCAGACATGGGTAGTATACTGAATACTAATGTGCAGTGAAGTCCCTGTACTGCAACCACTATGCTCACAAAACTCCTGCTGAAGTTAAAGAAATTTTGAATTCCAGTTTTTGATTTGAGGATTGCTATTTAATTGTTCTCTGACTTGTTTGAAGTCAAGAATTTTAGGAGTTTATCTTGATTTTGAAATCTACATTCTGTAGCAGCTGAAATGATGATAGAAATGTAGGTGTTTTTGAGCAACCCTGCACTTAAGGGTTTTGCACTTTGTAATTAAACCAGGCTTATTTGTGAAAACAGTTGAAATAGTAATTCTGGCTCAGAGATTTTAAGGGCATTTTGGTAGGACACTGACTTAGGTATATAAAAGAGAAAAGCAGAAACTTAATGAAAAATTAAAGACAAGACACTGAGTAAAGTATTTTTTTATTTTGTGTACTGAATGGGACATAACAAAAGGAGAAAGTTTGTACTAAAAGCTATTACATGAAGAATGAGTGTTAAATTATATCACACACTAAATGTTTCATTTACCTCATAAGTACAATAATTGCAAGCCCTTTAATTTTTATGGCCCACAGCTGGAGTTCTTGGCATAGTATTCCTGAAAGAGAGAGCCAGAATGAGGTTGGAATACTTTTAAATAACATCCTCAAAAGAAAAGAAAAACTAAGTATACCATACTTGCAGGTCTCTTTCAACAGCTTTTGTTGGTCCCAGAACCAGATGACAGAAAATGCTCAAGGCCTTATGCACACTACAAAAGTGAGGCACCATTGTTGATTATGTAGCACATGAACCTAACTGGTTTTCTTTGAGCACAACTGTCACTTGACACTAGTGTTCAAAGTTCTCGGTGTCAGGCAGGGAAGAAAAGATATGATAATATATTAGTTAAGTTTATCTTTAGCAGCAGGTTTAAAAATTACTTATCTTGTAAAATTTTTAAGTTGTGGCTTGAATTGAGTATAAATTAGTTGCCCATCTTTTAAGAACTCGTCTATTAATTAATTAACAGCAGTGTCAGTTGACAGTCTTTTCCCTCCACTGGGCTGACTGAGCGTTGCATTCCCTTACTCTGCGGATTTTGTAACACTGGTTGTTATGGAGGTGTTCTAGCACGGAAGTATAAGGCAACTACTTTACCTTCCCCATTGTGTGCCTTGCATAAAAATATGTCAACAGCAGGTAGAACCAGCCTGCTTAAAATCAGCCAGATTTAATTTGGAGGGTGTTCCTATGACACCAAAGCTGAAGTTTCCATCTGATGTAACTGTGTCCCCACAAGAGCTTTATCAGCTAGAGCACACACGGTGTGTTTTCACTTGGACATTTTTAATCAGTCACTAGCTTCCCTCTCTAGCTCTCCTGTATCCTCCTTCAAGTACTGGAAGGGGCTATAACATCTTTCTGGAGCCTTCTCTTCTCCAGGTTGAACAACCCCAATCCCTCAGGCTGTTTTCGTAGGAGGGATGTTCTAGCCCTCTGATCATCTTCACGGCCCACCTCTGGGCTCATTCTAAGAAGTCCACATCCTTCTTATATTAGAGGCCACAGAGCTCTCTCCATGTGAGGTCTCACAAGTGCCAAGTGGAAGGGCGCTCCCTCTCTCTCCCTGCTGGCCACACTGCTTTTGATACAGCCCAGGATATGGTTGGATTTCTGGGCTGCTTGTTCACATTGCTGGCTCATGTTGATCTTCTTGCCCACCGACACTGGAAATTCTTCTGCAGTGTTCTTCTGCAGGGCTGCTCTTGATCCATTCCCTGCCCAGCCCGTATTTGCATTTGGGATTGTCCCAGTCCTGGTGTAGGACCTCACAATTGAAGTTGTTGGACTTCATGAGGTTTGCATAGATCTACCTCTCTAGTTTTAAAGGTCCCCCTGGATGCCATCCTGTCCCTGCAGTGTGTTAACAGCACCACACTGCTGGATACTACTGGAAACATTGCTGAGAGTATTGTTGATTCCGTTGTCCACACGACTGACAAAGATGTTAAATAGCACTGATCCCAATGCCAAGCCCTGGGGTATGCCATTATGATAAATATAGGGAATTTGTAACAGTATTTATCAGTGCATATCAAATGTGCTAGCTAAAAAGGCAGACAACTTCACTCTTCCAAAGAACTGCTGAAACTGTAGTTAAAAATTACCTAGATATGGTAAGATAAGATATTGTAAGAATGGTTAGATACCATTCTCCAAATAGCTAATTACCTTTAATAATTATTTAGAAGACCCATAAAAGCATCCCATATAGGCAGGGACTTCCAACTTGGACTTCCTGCTCCAAGCAGGGCTATTTGCAAGCACTATATAAAATGAACTATATATATGCCTTTCTCACCTTGCAGTGCCTAGTTGTATCACAAGGTATAACCTAGCTGTGTTTATTCATTGTTACAGATAAGTTGGCTATTTTTTATTTCTTTCAATTTGGAAACTGTACTGTAGACATAAGGAAAAAGGGAAAAACAAACTCCCATGTGACTTGCTACAAAAGCAGTGACAATCAATCAATGGATAATTTACCACAGTATTTTTGCAATTGCTGGTCAATGGTGTGTGTGAGTATACACAGATTGGTAACATCAGGTTATAGAGGAGGAAAGGATCAGACTTTTTACAGTAGACTGCACACAAAGACAAACTGATGTCTTGCAGCTGGGAAAAATAAAGAGAGGATTTAGGTAGTACTAACAAATGTAGTATTTAAAATCTGAATGTGAATTCTTGGGCTTGGTGATCAAGAAGCTTCAGCTGTAGTTGTGTGGGGTTTTGACATCACTCATGAAAAGGAGAAAGAGAGATGAGAGAATGATCAGAACAGCCAAGAAGCAAATCTGATAATTTTATGAAAGACAACGAAGAAGAGTAGTTTAAACTAGAGGAGATAAAATTAATATGGAAGAGAAAATTTTTCAAGTACAAGCAGTTATGTACTAAAGTTAACAGCAATCAGCTATTCTGACTATCAGTTAAGAGCTGGGTAGAAAGAAACTGGTTGCTTTGCTCTGAAGGAGTTCAAGGTTGAATATCAGTTTTAGATGTCGTTACATTACAACATTATAGAATTAACACCAAAAGAGGCTTTTAAGAGGGGATGAGCTAAAATCTGCCTACTTTGTAAGATCATGCTTAAAATAAATAGGTTTTCATGCAATTTGAGTACAGTTCGCTTTTATGTGATTTCTCTCATTTTGGAATAAGGAACAGTTTGAATGCCAAGCCAACACACGAGCTATATTGGAGCTTCCTCTTCACAGGTGTTTAAGTTTAGCATAAGACCTGGCACATCAGCTGGGAGTATGGCAAATAAGTTTATCTAGTATGACTATAAAGAACATTGTGATCCTTTCAACTTATCACAGAACACCGAGTCTGGAAAACGTTCCCTAAGTTGTACTTGGCTAAATTTTCTGGCAAAATTCTTGTTTTCGAAACTTCCGCCTCTTTGTGCCAGCTGACAACAGAAATAGCAATTCAAAAGTGAATTTGTGTGCCCTTCTTCTACCAGTTTTGCCTAATTTAAGGATCTGTCTTTTGGATGAGCTCATACAAACTGTTAGGTTTAATTTATTTTAATGCACTCACTGCAAATCTGAATACCTTGGGCTGAAGAGGCATTTTAATTCTCTTTCACACATATGGTAATAAGACACTGGGTGATCAAAGTGTCCTAGTATGAGGATCCTGATTATGAAACCAAGGGTTTCATGCAGAAACTTCATACTTCCTAATTGGCATTGCAGGAACTTAATATAGAATCAAGATTTACTTTTCCAATATTCATTGCTGTATTTGGAACACTGATCACAGCAATTTAAAAATAAATTTATTATGTACAATTTATAGTTTTTCTCCTGCATGAATAGTTAGTCTAAGAGATGTTGCATTTGTCTACTTTCAGTTTTGCTTTTCCACTTAGCGTAACAAAAGGATATGAACACTAAATAGACCTGGTGATCATAAGATATTTATGTTCATGAATACTTTCTTGTCTTTGTCTCTGGTGGTACCCTGCTAGGATGCACATGCTTTAGTTTTATCATTTTTTAATTGATGTCAGAAGCACTTGTGCTGTTGCAGTTGGAATGGCTCTTGCAGTTGGAATAGTTTCTTCTTTTCTCTGTTTGCAAGAAGCAATTTCTGAGAGAAAATGTCAGAATGTCAGAAATTTCTACCAGAAAAAATTCAGAAGCAATTTTAAGAATATATTTTATTGGTATTTGTGGCTTTGGAAGACAAGGAGTGCAAATGGATGCTTTCACTTCCTAACAAATTGTCTGTCTGTCCATTTTTCCGGAGCAAATTTTAGATTTCTAAGTCCCAACAAAATATATTACTACTTTGAAAACCAAATATTTGGGAATAAATAAAATTTTGCCTTCATTATTTTGCTTTTTGCTTCTCCCCTATTTGAGATGCTTTATTAAGCTGCTTTGCAAATATTAACTTAGAGCATGCAGGAGAAAGAAGAACTGGGTAGTTGGGTGCTGTTGGTTATCCATTTATTAGCCGTTCATGCCTGTGTGATATTTGGATATTTGCATGAGAGTGGATTTCTGTTAGCCATGTGCAGCTGAGGCTCTGAGGAGTAACTCAAGCTTTAGGGTAATCAGTTTTTGTAAAGAAAGATAGAGACTTTCCAAGCAGTCCTGGATTTGTGGAATATCTCCTGATAATATTGAAACGGCCAGTTAGGATTTCAATAATTAGAAGTTGCTTATTAAAACAAACACAGGCCAGGAAATGAAGCTACTTGTCACTTAGATCAATGAGAAAATTGTAAGTGAACATATTACCCACCAGAGAAAAAAAGTTCTTGGTCTCAAGGTAAAAATTTATTGAACTTTAGGAATCAAAGTAATGATGATAATTGTATTCCTACCTTAAGTATCAAGTATTATTCCCAGGGATGAAGAAAAATTCACTCGTGGGCAGCCAATTAGCCCTAATGCAGTTTTGCCACAGTACAAAACCAGCTTGCTCCAATTTGCTTTCTGTAGTGGTCTAAGAAGTCAATGTGATAACCCCAAAGAATGTATGTTACAGTATAATCATGAAAGTTTTTTTTTCATCTAGCTCTCTGTCACCATAGTAAGACACTCTTGTGCAGATTTTTTTCAGTGTAAATGACAAAGGGAATCTCCTTTTCTAAATGAAGCATAGAGGGGTAGTTGGGTGGTTTTGTGCATTCCAAATTCATACTCTTCCTCATGTAGTTTCTGTAGATGTAAGAGCACAATGTAGAAATTGGAATAGTACAGTATTGAATGCCATCTCATTTTTTTCTCAGTATATTTCTTTAAAATACTCCTTCAACCCTTGCATTTTAAACCCTCTGTTGATGTGAGTGCTCATTCCTGAATAAACAGCTGTGTTTCAGAAAACTTGCATCCATTTATTTATGAAGAGGAAACTTGGGAATTGCTAATGGCACAGAAGTATAGCACTGTGGCGTAGGTGATATGGGTCTGATTCTTAGTTGTGCTGAAGTCTTGTTTTTTGACCTGGCAAATTTTTATCCTCTAGCCCCTACCAGTTCCTGTGGAAGGTAAACTGCTGATTGCTGCATCTCTCCATGTGGACCTAGGGGATGGACCACAGGGAGGAACAGGACAGGAGGGAGGAAGCATGCCTGTGGCCGCCACAGACAAAATGGGGATAATACTGTTGCTGTATTATATTTTCACTGTATTATATCCATTTATAACTTGGAACAATTTACTTGGAGCAGAGTAAAATCTCTGGAGCAGCATTGTACTTTTTATTGTCTTGTACTTGCTCTTCAACACCAGATTGCAAGACAGCAATACCACTTTAGTGCTGGCCAAAGCTCCTGATGAGTTCGGTAATGTGAACAATAGCAATCAGAGCAGGAAGGAAATAACACTCTGCAAACCAGGGGTAAAATGACTTGCTAAAACTTAAAAGAACTATAAAAAAGCCCACCCAGCACAAAATAACTCCAACAAACCCAGACAACAAAACTATTGCTTCTTTTTCTGAAGTCAAGTGTTTCTAGAATTTTCCATAGCACTTTTTATAGTTTCATCAATCAAATGCAAGAGAAATTAGAGCACTCCCTCTTGGCAAAATAGGAAATGAAAACTAACATGGCACCTCTCTTGGGTCTCCCTGTTTTAATTTTCTTTCTACATGTTATGATCACCTATTAATAAGTTGGACACATATTTTGAAGTCCAGTGGATAACTAAATTTTGTGTAGTGTATCAGCAGCAAATGATTCCTATGAATAGTTGCTTGTAATTCTCTGATTTAGTGGAGT
Source organism: Phainopepla nitens (assembly GCA_013400175.1). Taxonomy (NCBI): domain Eukaryota; kingdom Metazoa; phylum Chordata; class Aves; order Passeriformes; family Bombycillidae; genus Phainopepla; species Phainopepla nitens. Next base: position 19,082 of record VXBQ01016007.1, read on the forward strand.
TTTTTTTAATTCAGGCTTTTGCCTGACTCTGAAGTTGCCAACAATTTTTTTTTGTCACAGAAATATTTGTGCAAGGGTAATTTCAGTTTTGAAAGGAAAAAGATAGGCATAATGTAGGTAGCAGAAGTAGGTCACTATTTCTGAGAGAAATTACTGAAGTATTTTATTTAACTTCTATTCAAAGGATTTTGATGGGTTTTCCCATCACCACTGAATAATAGTTGTACTAACACTCAGAGATAGAAGTTTCTCTCAAAGTTCGAAAAGGAAAGAATGTTTCCCCTTGTTGGAGGTTGGGTTTCTTTCTTACAGAATTTCTTCCCATAAGTTGCTGAGAAACTAATTGGTGGATACTCATGAGTACTTAAGAAAGACAAAAGAAGTAGCTGAAGTCGGGAGAGGAGTGTGACATTTGGCTACACTTTCTCTCGAGGACTTTCTTTTGGAAGACAGTGACACCGCAAGGATAGAGGCAGGTAAAAGCAGGAGCTGGGCCAGCTGCTCTCTCGCTCTTTGGCATCGGAGGATGGCCAGGCTGACGCTTACTGCGGGGGAGAATTCACCGCTGGAGCTCAGCCCTGAGGGACNTGCTCATTCCTGCCAGTCAGTAACAGCACCAAAGGGGAAAAAGCAGCGCCGTGGCTGAAAAGACTGTTACTGGGTCCCTAGTTCTGTTTGTTACTAAAGCCATAGTTACTGCTGTTTTGTTTACCCTATTACATATACTAATAAAGAACTGTTATTCCTATCCTCATATCTTTGCCTCAAAACACCTTAGTTTTAACATTATAATAACTAGGAGGGAGAGAGTTTGCATTCTCCATTTCAAGAGGGGCTCCTGCCTTCCCTAGCAGTCACCTGTCTTTCAAACCAAGAAACTTCTCTTCATCACAGCTGTTGTTTGCAATGTAGGGTATACAAACAAAGCATTCTTATTTGTTCAGTTTATTCAAACAGATGGATTTAATTCCGGCATAACAAAAAGTCCAGGAATCAACTGGGATTTTTTTCTGTTTCATAATAAGAGATAATGAGATAAGAGTAGGATCCTCTCAGGAAGAGACGTTTACAAGGAATGGGTTCTAAATACGTATTGTGGGGGACAGAGTAGGAGAGGAAGATATGTTCTGGAAGAAGGATTTGGGCAGTAGACAAATGGTTCTGTGTCTTGACAGTGAGATTTTGAAAATATTAGTCTGTTAAGTAAATGTATCTTGGGGCTTGTGGACAGATAACAGCTGGTCTCTACACAGGATAGCCCCATAAACCCACTTGTGATTTACATTTTCCAGTCACTTCTGTTTCCTCTCTTGGAAAGAACACATACTGTGGTACCAGAACATATGTGTGTTTAACCTTGTGGATATGGCTGAAATCTGTCTGAGTGTTGCTAGCTTTAGGTTAAATAGTCACTGTTAATTAGGAGAGCTGTAGTCTTAAATGCTGTGACTAGATATGATGTTGTTAGCTCTAGCTGGCAAAGACAACTGCTCTGAGAATTTAGCGCTACAGGAGTCCTTAAGGACTGGAGATGAAAAGCGTTTTCAAGAAGCACTGGATTTTTCCAACTTGTTCATTGCTTTTAGAATTTATCCAACAAGATATATTTAAACACCACAAAGTTTTTAAAACCATATGTGGTTTTGTTTTTCTGTTTTTTCTTCTTTGCACCTTACATTTGCAGTCAGAAGTATTGATGATGAGTGCAGGGGAGCTGTTTAATAAAATTAAACAAAAGCTTTTAGATGTCTTCAGTTACATCTGCTATTGAAGATTGTCAGAGTCTATGCACAAAGTTAAGGTATCCTATTAAGATTTCTTGAAGTGTCTTTAGTCCTTCTGGACTGGCTGCTAGTTACCAGTGGATTTAGGGAGTCATAATGGAAAATAGGGTAATTGCAGCAATCAGACTTTGCCCTGATCTAACATTTTCTGAGCTGCTCTTGGTAACTGCAATTGAAGTCCATCGGTAATGTAATTTAGGCAAAGCTATTTTGTTTCCTGGACATGTATAGTCACTATTTGCTGCAAGCCATGAAGCTATTCTTCTAGTTGTTGAGGAAGCTCTCTGTGTCCCAGGTAGTTTTTAATGAGGAAAAGGGATCAAATTCCATTCCAGTATGCATCTCATATCAAAAAGCATAGATGCAGGTAACCTTGTGAAAGTGACTTTCCTTTTCTTTTTGTGTCTTTGGCTAAATGTTATTCTCCCTTCAGGTCACAGCAGTCCACTCAGCCATATTGATTTCTGAACAGGTATAAGCATATATATATGAGTATGACTAGTTTTTTTTAAGTCAGAAAGCTGATAGTAGATTTTTATTGTACCAAATAACTGGAAAATCTGTTATTTACAGAAAACCAGTAATGTGGATGTGATCTTTTTTCAAAAGACTTAAAAAGGGAATAAATGAAGGTTAAATGCTTTGATTCTAGTCAACAGCAGATTGCTCTTTTTGTTTTTCTTTGTGGGGCTGAAACAGAGCTCTCCTATATCTTCCCGAATTTTAGACTTTTAACAGTATTACAGTTTTAAAGCCATAAGAGGAAACTTCTGTGTTTCAGGCAGTTACTGAGCTGTGTTTTGCCACAGCTAATTTTCTGATGATAACTACATGGTAATTATTAAACTGGTCAATTTGTAAATATTCACAGGAAATTTTTCAAGTAATTAAGTGTTTCCAATATAGCTGGATTACTGTTCTGATAATCTAGCTGTTTGCTCATATATTGTATTTTTATACAATATCAGCGCCTGAAATATATTTATGGTTAGATATGTTTGAGTTCTGAACAATAGCAGCTTTACGCTTATAGGAACACTGTCTGGCAGTGGTCTGAGGGACTGTAAAACCCATCGTGTTCATGCAGAGAAAATGAGCAGAGCCTTGAACCCAATAATTTCTCTCATACACAGAACAGCCTCTTACTCTGTCTTGTGCCAGGCTAGTGCTCTGCTGCATTGTCCTTGGGGGTATTTCCCTTCTGCACTTGAGGAAACAACTCAGGATCTTACACATTTTGTTGTGTGTGACAATTGCATTCTCTTCCAACTAGTGTATCAAACCTCTGTAGCTCTTTAAAGTAATGTGGACACAGATATTACATAAACAAGAACTGTTTCCAAGACAAAATGAATAAACAGAGCTGCAAAGTGATTGCAATGCAGCTCCTCTGATTCTATGCGTAATGGATCCTGACTAAGATATCTTTGGGTCTGCCCACAAGTGGCAATCCCTTTGCCTTTTTAAGTGTATGGATAAGGCAAACTGCCCAGCATGGTCAGGTTCACAGAGTGAAATTTTAGGTCTGTCAATGTTTGGTTGTTATATGTAACCAAAATAGGCAGTGTGCCTATGTTCCCAGCTGTCTTCAATCATCCATTGGAATGATGACTGGGATGGTTTTTAATTTAATCCATGGCTAAAAAACTTATTCCTTTTTCTCTTGTGTATTTTGGTATCAGGGTGTCTTTAGTACAATCTCAGTACAATCTCAGACTGGATATTGCAGTGTCTGTGGGGCTGGACGTATCAATCATAGAATAAAAAAATATAATGAATTGGAAAGAATCTGCAATCATCATCAAAATTCAACTGATGGTTCTGAACAGGACAGCTCCAAGAGTCACACCATGCTCCCAAGAGCACTGTCCAAAATCTTGAACTCTATCAGGCTAGTGCTGTGACCACTTCCCTGGAGAGCTTGTTCCAGTGCCCAACCAACCTCTGGGTTAAGAATGTTTTCCTAATATCCAACCTAAACCTCCCCCGGCACAGCTTCAGGCCACTCCCTTGGGTCCTGTCACTGTCACCACACAGCACAGATCAGTGTCTGCCCCTCCTCTTCCCCTCACAAGGAAGTTGTAACTGCAGAGAGGTCATCTCTCAGTCTCCTCCTCTCCAGGCTGAACAGACCAAGTCACCTCAGCCACTCCTCACATGGCTTCACCTCAAGGCCCTTCAGCATCCTCACGTCCCTCCTTTGGACACTCTCTAACAGCTCAATGTCTTTTTGTATTGTGGCACTCAAACTGCCCCCAGCACTGGAGGTGCCCAGAGCAGAGCAGGACAATCCCCTCCCTTGCCCAGCTGGCCATGATGGCCTTGATGCCCCTCAGGACACGGGGGCCCTCCTGGCTGCCAGGGCACTGCTGACTCAGATTCAGCTTGTCATCGACCAGGACACCCAGGGCCCTTTGTGCAGGAGTGCTCTCCAACCTCTCCTTTCCCAGTCTGTCCACACACCCAGGGCTGCTCTGTCCCAGGTGTAGAATCTGGCAGTTGTCCCTGTTAAAATTCATACGACTGGTGATTGTCTATCCCTTTAATTTTTGTAGGTCTCTCTCCAGGGCCTTTGCATCTTTTGAGTGAGACAGAAACTCCTCCTGATTTACTATAATCAGCAAATTTAAGATAGGATACCTTCCTGAGGCTTGTGTTTTTGAATCTGTTCCAGAGAATTTGAATCAATTAGGAAATATCCCTGAGTGCAGAGAGGGATTGTCTGCTTGTGTACTTTAACAGCAGTAGATTGTGACAGAGTTAGCTTTATGGAAAATGGTGAGTAGTAGGGAGCATAATAAAGTCTCCCCTGAAACTCCTTCTTCTCAGTCTAAATAACACCAGCTGTCTTGGCCACTTTTCTTGGGATTTACTTTGTAAAACAACTGTAGGAGAAGTATCTTGAGAATTAGACTGTATAAAGTAAAATATTAAGAAAGGTAGACATACAATTTTCAGTTTATGAAAAGATATTGCACACCCAAAGGACCTTTTTGATCCAATTTTCCAAACATTAACACTGTACTAATGATAATGATCTTCCTCTAAAAACATCGTAGTTAGATAAGTCAGCATATAATGTTCTTAAATTTGAGATACCCAGTTATATCAATGTACTATATGGATATTAATATATGTAGTTATATATTTTAATGGCAACTACTACTGCCTTCTTTTTTGGTTTTGATACCTTCTCTCCTGGGTCACTATAAGTGGCACAGTGATGCAATGGTAGTGAAAACTTTTGATTTTGAATGAGCAAGAAGACTAAATTTGAAACACTGAATGAAATGGGGGCAAACTGAAAATAAAAGAAGGCAACTATGGTCAGCAAGAGCAAAATATACTTACTGTGTCTGCTGTAAATTAAATCCTTTATATAAGTAAAATTTTACTGTGTTCTAAGGCACGTAAAAAGTACATGTGAGAAAAATGCCTAGTTCCATTGCAGTACTACTGTGTGAGAATCATGTATTTTAGGATCAGACTGGACAGCTAGGACAAGTAGCCTGAGATTTACAGGCCAAATCTGAAATGCAGTTCTGGATTCCCAGTCTATTACTAAAGGAAAATATTACTGAAATTTAGATGTGATGTGGACCTGGCTTTTCATACTGGGGAAATTCAAGTTTATATCTAATACAAACAGATCAAGCCATCACAGTGAGCATTTGTAGGAAAGTGTTGTCAAAAAACCTTTGAAACTAATATGGAGAGGGGAGTTTCTTTGTGGCCTACTAATTGCTGAATCTGTTCTATCTTAATCTATAATGATAGCCCAATTTAAATACAACAAGTAGGCAGAAATGGAAATTAATGAGAAACAAATTCAGAACAGATGGGAGGAAATGGTTTCTCATGCAGAAAATGCTAAACTTCTGTAAAGACCACGGAGGTGGGGTTGTTCTAGAGGTAGTTTAAAAGGAAAGAATAATGGACTGTGTTACAGCTTCAGTGTGCTAAAAATCTGAAATTATCTTGTATGGTCTTTCCTTAGTATCTCAGCCCATGCTTTCTCTTAGGTTGCTGTCTTTGCATCTCCCAAGCCTTCTCTTACAGTGCTGTCCATTAGGTTAGAAAAAGACAGCATACTGCTCACTAACAAAATGGTGCCAGAGATCTGGCCTCCACTGCCAAACAGTTCTGCGTCTTTTTCTGAGAGAAAAAGAAATTATGGGAAAGCTGCTAAGAGAGCAGTCTTTCAGTTGACCTCGGAGTCTAGAAATACATGAGTTGCATTTGAAATTTACTGAGTGAGCCACAACAGAAGAGAGAGAAGTATGATCCTGCTCCATCAGATTATGAGATCCAGGTTATTTTTCCATAATAAAGTATTGAATCATAGATGAAATGAAAAGTTTTTTTGCCATTGCTTTGCCAATTCATTTTAAATTGGGTTGCCTGCTACACTGCAGGAGTTTTCTCAAATACCTTTAACTTAAATTTTAGCACTTCAGATAAACTGTATGGAAATATAGACTCACAGGGACTCATTGTGGAGTCAGTTTCTTGTACATCCAAGCAAATTATGAAATCAATTAGGAGCCAAAAGGGAATTTGCAACACTGTAGATAAAGCAAATGGCAAAGCTAACATATGGATTCTTTGCATTCTTAATTTGTTCTTTCTACTAATATTTAAGATATAAATTTGTGGAGAGGTAGAATCAATCATGATAAATAATGTAATTATATACATGAGAGGTTTATAATGAACAAGAAACACAGCTGCTATTTGCAAATTTCCACTTTTAGAAAACTAGTGTTTTCCAGTATTGTTTAGAAAATGCTGCTGTGATTCAACACAGTGATGTTCCTGTGAGCAAGACCTAATGTTCTACTGCTTTTGTATATCACTGTTGAAACAATGAAATAGAGAAAGCAAATGAAGAACTTCTTTTGTCACTGACATATCATCTCTAAGCAGGCAGCTTCAAGTTGATAATTAGATGTTCTGATCAGTATCTAGTGAAAGACAAAAAAACAGCTTGGCTTTTTGTTCCTGGGAATGTCCTGTTCAGGACATTCCTGTTCAGGAACTGGAATGCAGCTGCTTGTTTGGGCTCTGTGTCATTAATCTCAGGTGAAAATGCAGTAACATTAAAAAAAATTCAGTTTCTGGGACATTTTCAATTCACTTCCTAAATGTTACCCTGGCTAAATGTGACCTTGAGCTACATACAAAGCTAAAGCTTTCAAATTATTCAAAATCTTAGAAGGATTATGTTGCACTCACATACTTATTATTCAAATGCTTTTAGAATGTGATTTCTTAAGTATATATAGTATTTGTAGTTATGAAATACAACCTTATTTGCTGGCCAGATGCTTTCATATATACTTTGGTTAAAATGAGAAGCACTTTTCAAGATTCATCATAAAGCAGTTAAAATAGGGAGCACAGTAGAAAAATCTTATTCCCTGTTGAATTTAAGGCAGTTTTATTAATGAAAGTCCTGATGCTTATGAAGCATAGTGGGCTTCTTTTCTATTAAAGTAACAGACATGATGGTGGTGTATTGCTATGCCACCTATATTTGACAAGGCAGTGGGCTGTCTTGTTTAAAATAATCAGGTGTTCTCAATGCTTCCTGACTTGCTAATGACTGTTGTTGCACATCCCCAATTATTGTGAAAAGTTGTATAACAGTGATTACAAATTAGTTACAGAAAGTTTTGTGGCCCTCAAAAATATTTTTTTTCTTGGCTGCGTTTCAGTTTATGATATGGTAAGTGAAAGTGCATCATACTTCTATCAGTTTGGCAAACCCATTGTTTTTGTACGACTTGTGATAATTTTAGGCATATTATCTGCTTCTGAAATTGCTGACTGCAAGATTAAACTGACCCTGCTGCAGGTCAGGATGGGATTAGTTGCTATTATGCTCGAGGTTTGCAGAGAAGATGTGGAAGGCAGTCCATTGGCTGGTGGCTGTAAAAATCTGAGGGGAGCAGAGGGACCTTTTCTGCCCAATTTCCTTCTCATATCTTCCTGAAAGTTCTGGAGGTTCTCCCAGGGGTTAATGGATTTGGAGTTTTGTTGTAGTAGTCTTCACAGAATCCTTTAATTTGGAAGAGACCTCTGAGATCTTTGAGTTCAACATTTAACTGGTCACCACCTTGTCAGCTAGACCATGGTACTAAGTCCAATCATTTCTTGAACACCTCCAGGGATGGTGGCTCCACCACTGCCCTGGATAGCCCCTTTCCACACTTGACCACACTCTTTGTGAAGAGATTTCTATTGATGTCTCTTTATTTTGTGGAAAATTGGAATCTTCTGAACATCTCCTTGATGTCCCATTTTATCTTATGGAAGATATCCATCTCAGTGAAAATGTTTTATTTAATATAAGATGCTGAATTGACTGGGTGTCACTTAGGATTGTCATTCAAGCACTAGCAATATGAATGAGGTACAGGTTAGACAGAAATTTATTTGCTTTTACATATCAATTGCTAGTAATGGACTAAAAATCAGCTCCCTCATTACATGTCTGCTTGCGCTTTTTAAGCCTGCTTCCACACAATAGAAGAAATAGTATTTGATGTATGGGAAAAAAAAAATATATGGCAACTACAAGAAGGGTGTGTAATGTGACTTTTTCTTTAGGATGACAAAGCCCAGGAGACATTTGTGGATATAGATATCTACATATCTTAATGTAGTCAAAGAGTAAGGTGGCCAGTCAATTACAGAAAGTCAAGTATTTATGTACTGGTTACTATATTTAAGTAAATGTAACAGTAAACTTTTTTGTTTTTCTTTTTTAATTCAACATTCTAAGCAGACTGTTAACTTTAGCGATTAATAGAATTAAGGTTTTTAAAAGAAGTAGCAACATCCACTATAAAATTGCTAGTAATGGAGTATTGTTTGCTTGCTGAAACTCACTGTGTGCATGTTAAATTGTCTGACAGTTCAAAATCAAGACGGATGGTGTCTTGTATTTTCAAGCATTTCTGGATGATAAAGATAAATTGTTGTAGATTGAGAGTACACTTTAAAAAAAAATAGTGGTTACTTTCCATATATACGAAAAAATGAGAATCAATCTTAATTGAAGAGTTTTTTTCCCTGCAAAAATGTTGACATTTATGAAAGCATAAAACATAATCAACTTTTGAAGACTTAAAAATTCAAAGAAAGATTTATGAAGAATTTTGAAGAGAAGTAAGAATATATTTGTTATGTAGAATTGTTTCCTTGAAGAAAGTTCTTGTCTGCAGACCACTTTTAATATCATGCCAGGTACTGTCTTTGTATATTAATGTCAAATTGTTAGTTTAAAATTTTCTGGTTACATAATGGTTCCTGCCCTAGGCTTAAGAATTCAGTTCTTAAAATGCTTATGCTCAAAATCATTTTGGCATGAAGAAAAATCTTTCCTTGTAAGAAAAAGTAGTTGTACAAAGAAAACCTTAGTAAAGATTATATACGAAAGTATTTTTTTATCTAATTGGAATTCCGTAAAGGCTTCCTTTGGGTATATTTAACAGCTTAAGTGCTGGGATAATACTTTTTTATAAGGAGCCATGAGCTAACTTTACTGTATCACCTGCCGCCAATTTCACCTTTGGTTTTAGCAGCTTCAGAATATGCTGTTCCTGAATACTTTTAAAATTTTGACTCTAGATTCTTGATTGAATCGCAGTACAATTTTTTTCTCTTTGTTTTGATTTGCTGAAGTCTGTGAACCTGTGAACCCGGAGTCTAGTGGGGTAACCTGCATGAAAAATCAAGCAAATGCAGTAAGCCCTTTATTTTCTGCAGATGGAGCTGACTCCTTTTAGTTTTAACAAGCACAGACAATTAACTATTTTTAGTTCCAGGATTCACTATATTAGTGTTACTTTCAGAGTCCCATGCAGTAGTCAGAGCCTGGCTCTGGATGTAGGGATTTTAGGAGTAAACTGTGTTCCTCCTTTTTCTCACTGACAGCTGGAATTGCTGAAAACATTCTATATTCCAACTGGTGTTATTTATCAGGTGGCATTGCTGCTTTTTATTTCTACATATTAGAGTTAAATTATGGGAACTTGGAAAATGAAAGATTTGTATTCACAGCCAGTATTTTCAGTTGGAAAGGAAGATTCTGCAATGTGCATTTCTGTACATTTTCTGAAAAGTAGCTTCATAACCACAAATTAAAGAAGGTTAATATCAAATTGCTGCAAAAATATGTCTCAAGGAAGTGAAGTATTTGGTCTGTGCATACTTTTTATGATTTTCTAAAGCTGTTCTCACATGAATCAGCTGCCTTTATTTTCAATTAGATGTTGGTTTTCTTTCAGTGCTGCTGCACGAGCAGTTCAAATACACTATGCAAAGATTCTTTGCAATGGTGTTTTGAAACACATATTCATAGAACTTCTTCCCATCAATTTATTTAGATATACATATATATTATTTTTCAAAGGTGCTAAGTTCTATTTTCCATCTCGCAGGGGGTGCCTCAGATTTGAGGAGTGACCAGCTTATAAAAGTGACCTGTGTCTTGTATCTGAAGTCTGCATGGAGTTGGCAGTTCAACCCCATTTTCTCAGCTCAGGGCACATGGGTAGGAGCAGTGGCTGGTGAATTGGCAGTCACATTCTTACTTTTCCTCTGTCTCCTTTCATGATGTGCACCAGGAGTACAGCATACTGGTGATTTTACCTTCCGTGTGCCATTGCCAGACCCATCTAAGTTCAAAATGGGGAGATCAGCTCCTAGGGGCAGCAGCAGCAGCTTATACTGAGTGTAATTTAAGATCTTGGTCAGCAAACTTTTCCTTACAAGCTGTCTAGCAGTGGGAGAGTAGAGCAAGTTGCATGGGATGTTCCACAAAACTCTCTAAAGCAATCTGATTCAATGTAGATGATGAAAAAATAACTTAAAAACCAGCCACATCATCTTAATCTCATTTTATTTTTTGCTTAAAGTTTCTCTCGCCTTGTTGGACTCAAAAAGGGAAGTTTAAGATACATTACGGGTCAATCATCTCTAATTTATCTTTGGCAGTATTTTTGTTTGTTCGCTTGGTTGGTTGGTTCATTGGGGTGGCTTTTTTCTTCTTTTGTTTTTAATTTTTTTTAATTGTATTTGTTTGTTCCTCGAAAAATATGTCTAAAAATGTTACAAGGAAGATTGAAGTTGTAGAATGTGTTGTTTCTTCTGACCCTTAATCTGTCTGTGACCATGGGAGACTCAACTCAAGCACTCTTGCAATCCCTCCTGATCTCATATGTGAGAGAAAAGTTTAGTTTTACTAATATATTATGTATTTTAAACCACCAGGATCTTCATGGACACTTTTGGAAAAGATTGAACAGGAAGAGGAGCAGCATCTTTTTTGCTAATTCTGTTCTAATCACATCTGTTGTGTGATTCAGTGGTACAAGCCAAATAAAGGAGCAAGTTTACATTTATGTCAGCATTTGCAAAAGGAGCCATTCCTTGGTCTTTTGGCCAACACAGATAAAAGGAGAGTCAGCCATTTGACATTCTAGTTCTGGCCCTCATGCCTGCTCTCTGTACCTTATTAAAAACAGTTTACAGTAATTTTCCTGAGCTGGTTTCTTTGGAATTGCAACGGCGGGAGGGATCATCATTCTTATTGTTTAAAGGACCTGATCTTTGGATGGAAAGAACTGGTTTTGGTTAGCTGTGCTAAACTCAGTGGACTGGAAAACAATGTTTTCAGTATTTGGGAAATGCTGACATTTAATCTCCCTTTCAAGTTGTTATGGAAACTGAATATGAGATAGCTTTAGAGAATTTTAAAAGGTATTTTGAATAAATGATGTCTAAATGCATAGTTCTGACTTTATTTAGAGCAAAATAGATTATTTCAGACCAGTATATATTTGAAAGACTTGTTTGAAATTGGAAGTTTCAAAAAATCCCAAACCAATTTTTATCTTTTTGGTTTGGCTCCTTGGAGCTGGAAAAAAAAGTCAACAAATTTGCTGAAATTGGCAAGAATAATACTGTTTTAGACAATGCAATTTTTTGGAGAGAAAATTCTTGAAGACTTAAATTTCACCCAGTGTTTAATGATGAAAATCCTTGGTGCTGACTGCCATGCTGACTGCCATGTTGTACTGAGCAGGTTTTTTGCAGAGATACTGCCCTCCATGGCCCTCTCGGTGACACAGAGGAATAATAAATAATCTGTCAGTAAATGGATGATGGGGGATTCCTTCAGTAAAGGAGACCTTCTTTATTAGAATAATAACTTACAATTAGGTGTTTCTCTAATCTGGAGAATAATCATGCAGTTGTTATTCACATGCTGCACCAAGAGCAGCTTCTAGTCAGCAATGGAAAGATGGTAATATTAAAGTATTAAGAAGTAAAAATAGTTAGAATAAGGTACAACAGCCCATTTGATTTTGTTGAAAGTTAGGGTCCATACTTGATGCTTCATAGGTTCATGAACCCAAGTTTATTTACATTTCATATAGAACCTAAAGAAAATTGGCTGCTCTAAGACAGTGCTCTGTTTGAGTTGCTTGATAAATGCTTTTGAGAATATACCCGAGGCAGGGTGTATCCTCAACAGATAGATGAGAGGAGCAAGAGCTCATCTTCCCTGCTTCCAGCATCTTGGCAGTGTGTGGTACTAGGCTGCAGAGGCATACAGGTTTATAACTAATCCAAATATCTTTGCACAGGGGTGCATTGCACAACACAGACATATTCCTAAATATGAAAGAAAAGTAGCAGAGTGATTTAGGATAGTTTATGTAGATGATATATGGATTTTAATTCATTATATTTTTTATATTCTTTTCACTTCAGTCCACTCTGAAATGCCAGAAAATGTATTATGCTTTCATCATCTGAGAAATTATCAAAAATAGCAGGTATATTTTGAATTTTTTTTCAGAGAATAATTGAAAAAAATTTGCTCTTAATCAGTGATAATTTTGCTGATTGTAATCTGATATCTACATCTCTGATCTTGAGACAGAAAGAAAGAATTTCAGAATTAATTTTTGCATTAGAATGAGCAATAAGATACTGTGCTGGTCCCTGAACAGGTCATGCATTCTCAGCTATGGAGAGGTGGCCGGTGTTGAGAGTGTAATTTTTGTGTAGTTCATCTCACCCCGAAGGGGCTCCCATATTGGCCAGGTGAAAGAAACCCTAGGCTGCATTGGTGGGATTATGACACCTCTTCCTTGACTGTAGAGAGAAGATAGACAACTTAATGTGGACAGTACATGGTAAGCACCTGAAATTAAGTGAGATGGGTTTCACTTCTTTTGGACTTTTATCTTCCATTTCCCTTTTCTGTGTCCTCTGTATTTTTCTGTTCCCTTTTGCTGTGTATATTTCTTTTTCATTTAATGTTTCTTTGTCGCATGTTGCTTTCTTGGAAGTTCTTGAAGCCCTTTCTTCAGCCTTTTTTATCATCAGAAAATCCTGTACTTCTCACATATTGACATTGTTTTCATGAGTGTTTCTGTGTCAAATACCACTGTAATAAGAGTGAAATATCCTTGGCCTCTGGCCAATGTCTTACTCCAGTACAGCAAAGTAGTTTCTTCTTTTAAGATGCATCGGACCTTCCTGACAGACCAGAGCAAGTTCCTGCCATTTGTGCAAAAACATACTTCTAAGAAAATTACTATTTCCTTAATTATGCGTAGGATTTATACCACTGGAATTGAGGAGTGTTTTATAAGGGTGTGCAGAGAGAACTGTGGGTGAGGGCAAAGTCCTTTTCCTAATATAATATTAAATGTAAACATGCAGAAGGGATTGCAGAATTGGAGCATGGAATGTTGACATTAGTGCTTTTCAGCTGTTTGTGCCAAAGCTTTTCTTCCACTGAGTTTCCATTTTCCTTGCCAGGTGTGAAAAGAAGGCTGCTGCTATAGAAATCTGCTATGGTTTTAGTTAGTCTTGCAAGCTCAGTACAGAGCTCAGGTCCTTCTCCTAGCAACCATCGTGCCGTGTTCCTGGGGCTACTGCAACCTCTTGGGACAGGGGGATGAGAGCAGGGGATCGGTGGAGGCTCAGAAGGGGCAAAGCAAGCTCCTCTGCTTTAATACCACTGGCACAAAGTGGGAATGCCTTGCACCAAACGCTTCCTCAGGGGATGCCCTGGTGTTGGCGAAGGTGTTATTCCTTTGATATTGCAACCAGGTGTGATCTATGTGTGTTACAAGCATTTTGGGAGATCTGTGGGGATCCCTGGCATGGATACACTTTGCAGTGCACATTTAGTCAGGGATATGGTGGGAGTTCCTGATTGACTGTAATTTTTAGAACTTGCAATGCCATCGCTGTACGCTGTCTTCTCATCTCCCTGAATCATTTCATATGTGTGTAGGGAACTTTGCTTGGGAGAGATCTTCTGCCTAAAGCTATGTTTAATTTCCTTCTTTTTCCTCCCCTTCCTTTGCTGCTGGTTTCTTTGCTGGAGACAAACTTTAAAAGTATTCTCTGTTGCAATATTAAAGAACTTTTGCCACAGTCGTCACTGTTATTTCAGTAAACACTTTCCATGGGAACGGACACTGTTCCATACATTCAGGTTCAGCCCACGTTCAGGTACTCTAATACAATGGTCAGTATGTATTTTACTCTGTCTTGACCATGATGGATGTTTACCTGGAGCTGAACTGCCTATGTGAAACTGAGTGAGTTAAATTCTTCAGTTTGCTGATTATGAAATGAAATGAACCGCGTGTTTGGATATTGAGCATTGCTATTGGGTAGTTCTGGTATGACTGAGCAATGTGAACAATTGTTTTTAACTCATGCAGAGGAGCGGTATAGTTAAGATCATCAGTTTCAGTCTTCTGCCTCAGACCAACAGAGCAGGCACATTTTGTAGGACTAGTTTCCTCTTAAAGGCATCTGACAGCCCAAATGACGGTGGAACTTATGCCTTGGTGATTCCTTTCTTGATACTTTACCAATGTACAACCTCATGTCTTCTAATATAGCACGAAGAATTGTGAGATAGAATGAACTATCTCTGTTAACCTGTAGGATTTCATGAAAACTTCTCTTGCTATATGAACCATAGGATTACACAGAAGGAATCCTCAAAATAGACTGTGATGCAGAACTTAGCCCCTGGATTTAGCACTTAGAGGGAGGAGAGAATCATGTCCGGGAACTAGTGCTGTCCATGTAGGGTGGGGAAAACCCACTTTCTTAGTCCAGCAGCAAAGACAGCATCTCCTAAATATTACAGCACAAGTTAAAAACACTTCTCCATGTTTCCTCCTGTCTTAAAATACGTGCTCCCCTACACAGGAAATCTCTAAACAGTAATGTAAGAAGACTTCCCATGGAGCGGTTCAGACTTCAGTAAGAAACCCCACAGCTTTGTTGGAAAGGTAGTGCTTGCTGATTGCATGAGAAGGTAATTTTGTTGGGTCTCAGCTGACCAAAAGAGACCTGAACTTGATGCCTTATAGTCTCAAGATCTGTTGCCCTCTCCCTTCTTGAAAAATATTTCAGATCAGCTTCCTTTAAAACACACAAACCCGCCTTCTGAGTTAGGTACAATGTTGCAGGTTTTCCTGCAGTAATTTAAAAAATTGTGTGACCTAAAAATTTATTATCGTGACAAGGAGGAAGACTATTATGCTGTTTTTAGGAACTTGTTTTGTTAAACAAGGTCTGAAAGTGTTCTGTTCTTTGCAAAGGGATATTTATGGAATATCCATTAATCAGAACTTTGCTGCATATCAATACTGTGGTCTTTTTGCAAGGCTTTAGGAGTCTGTTGATTGCCTCACCTTATAGCAAAGTTTGGCAGCATTACCAGAATAGATATGAAAAAAAAGTGAACTTCAGGGAGTAAACTTTATGATCATATAAAGGAAAATAAAGTGATTAACCATATTAATACTTATAAGGAGACCTAGAGATACAAAAATGCATAGCACAGAAATATTTGGGAATATATTGCACATTTGGAAATATTGCACATTTATATTTGGAAATATAAATGTCTTCCTGCTGGGATATGCTTTGGACATGGATAACTTTTCCATAATAGCCGAGAGGTGCAGTTAAGAAATTATTTCATGATGGTTTTACAAGAAGGAAATTGACTTCCCTGACCCTCTGAATTGTGTGCCAGAATCTCTGAAGATGAGGTATGCACTTCATCTCACCCAAGGCTGCTGGTACTGTGCTCAATACCCTTTGCTGGCTTTCTTCCTGCTGTACCTGGCAGCGGGGACCCCATGGCAGCCCCATCACTGTCATACCAGTATTGCAGCTGTTCTTAGTTGGTTGCTGCAACCGAGTTGGAAGTGCTTAGTTGGTTGCTGCAGGCTGGATTTTCCCAAAAGCTGGAAGTCAAATCCCTGAACAACTGGGTCATTTTCTCTCTTGGACATAGCTAGTATGAAGAAAACTACAAGGATATAGGAAACAATCTGCTGAAAACCTCTAATTTCTTAAAAGACTTTTGCATCTTCTAAGACTCTGAGACTTATATTGAGACTCTTATATTGACTCTGAGAGAACAGAATAGGGAACTTTGGAAAAACCCCAAAGCACCCATAGGAATACACAAAGTCCATCAACCAAACGAATGTTAGTGGTTTGTTGGAGACGTAATGAGTAAGAGAGAAGGTGTACAGGAATTATTGATTATTGTGTTCTCCAAATACATTTTAAAACTGGTTTTCTGCAGCTGCATATTAAAAGGATTTTTCAAGTTATTTTTTTAAGGTGGTGATGCCCATATTGTTTGCAAAATAATACTCAGCAAGATTTAAATAATGATGCCTTAAAGTGATATTGGAAAGGATGTACGACTTCCATAAAAATTAAGAGATGCTGTTATTAAGGACTTGATTATATGGTTCAATATTAATTTCCACTGAATGTTTCTTTCTGTGCAGAAGAAAGGCTTCTCCAAGGCTTAATTACAATTCTTTTGCAAACAAATCTGGTGTCTGTCAAACTGTTATCTCATTTATTGAACAATCTGGAAGATGTGTAGTTGACAAAGCAGGGAATAGCAGGAAGATAATGGATGACCTAGCAGTTATGACAATTCCGTGATGGCCCGAAGGATCTCTGCATTGCAGTGAAAATGGTTAACACTTGGCAGGGCTTTAGGAAATTGAAGAAAGGGAAATGCCACGGTGCTTAAATAACAATTGTGTTAACAAGCCCATTATTAGAACTGTCAGATTTTTTCTGTTCCAGTTTTTCTGGAACCATATGTTTCTCTACATAAATAGAAAATTTCACTCATTAGAAATTTTCTGCAATTTTCCATTTGCTGTGAACTAGATTTGCTTATGATTACATAAATAAATGACTAAATAAATTTTCCTGTATTTTAAATTTTGTTATCTGAACTATCTCAGACTTCTTGAGCTTCATAATCAGTCTGCAGAGTTAGAAAGCTTTCTTATATTCTTTTAGGATCAGTTGTATTTTAAGAATATTCTTTAATGATCTTGGGATTTCTAAATTCTCATCCATAGGAGCCCATACATTTTAAAAATTGCTTACTTTCAGTAATTTTAAATGGATATTTGAAAAAATTCACATTCATGTACTCCCATACTAGCTAGAATGAAATACTAAAACAAAACAGGCTTTTTCAGATTAAAGAACATGCAGTGGTTTTCACGCTGAGATTCAAGGGAGGAGTTGACAGTTCCTGGGTATTACCAAACCAGGATGAATACTTCCTCAGAGCTGACTTTTGGACAATTTCTGTAAGATGGTGAGAGAAAGGTGCTGACATTACTTTACTTTTCTTGAAGAATTTCTGACTGGAGAATTTGGAAGGGTTATGCCAGTATCCCTGTTTGGGAAATTTCTCCAATCGTCCAGTCCCTGATGCAGTGATCTCAAGGAGGAGTGTTTCTTCCCCCATTTTTTAAAATTCTTCTTGAATAGAAAAACCTCTTATTAAGCAAATCTCAATGAGATTAATCCTTTTTTTTTCTGTACAAATGGAAGCACTGCAAAACTGCTACAAAACTTTTTAATGTTAGTCTTTAGGTTCTTTATGTGGGCAGTTTATACATTTTTTTTAATAATGACAACACTAATTTTCTATTCTATCCCTTTCTGTGTCTCTTAACCAAAGAAATGCAGCTCATTTTTCATCATCTTGGCTTTGCTTGAATTTTTTTGCTTAGTAATTCCAGACCAGTCACTCAGTGGCTTTTCCAGATGGACATTCAGCTACTGTATATGGGTTTAGTTAATACATTAAGTAGTTTCCTTCACAGTCATTCAGCTGTAGAGAGCATAGGATTGTGACAGATAATCTTTATTTATGTTTTCATTCTCTGGTGGCTTTGCTGTAAGCGGAGCTCCTCTAAGTAGTTCTGCTACGTGTATCTGTGTGGTTTATTCAGATACAGGTACCTTACTGCTTTGTTTCATGCTATGAAGACTAAATTCTGCCTGAGGGAAGGAGGCTTTCTATTGCACTGCACCTTCACAGCAACTAGGTCCTTGTTCAGCCAATGGATCACAAGGATATTGCCACTTCCCAGAATGTACTTCCCAGGTCTTTTGGAGTGTCTGGTCCATACTGGGTAGGTAAAAGTAGCTCAGAGTAGCTCAGAGGACACCCAGTCAGCATGAGGTAGTGCTCCTGTGAATCCCTGCATCTGTACTGTGGGTCTGTGCTTCAGCAGGCCACCTACCTACAGTCTAAATGCTTAGAGCTTTCTGCTCTAAGAGTAAATTGCAAGTCTCTGGAGCAATTGAATGTCCTGTCTAACCATTTTAATAATTTTGTCTGGAGAGAAGAATATGAAGAGAGTTTTGCAAACGTAAACAAGAAAGGAAAAAAGGGTATAAAAATGCTGAAAATGGAGGGATTTTTTAAATTGAAGAAAATAACAAAGAGATACGGGAGGAACCAGCTATTGATCGTCTTAAAGAATCAGAATTCTGGGAGATTAAATCCTTCATAATGATACACTGCTTACCATGATCTTCAAAACAGTAGTTTCCCAGAGGCTTGCCATATTTCAAAAAATTACTTTGGAAACATTTAATAACTTGTAAAAGGTTGTGAAGAGAAATGGGAAATATGTTTGAAACTTTATGGCTGCCATAACTGGAAAATTTTATTCAAATAAAAACAGTGCCAAAATGACTAAACGCTTTTTAAAATTAAGGTCAAGAATCATGTTAATTCCACTCAGATCAACAAAAATACAGTGCAGCAAATAAACACAAAAAATAATTCATGTTGTCACTTCCAATTGTGTTATTTATCAGTCAAGGTACTGAATCTGGTCAATGTTTTTATATTTAACTGTTTCTCAAAGTTTCCATATCGAAGAAAGACCGGTATATTCACTAGATCTAGAGAGACAAAATGCAGCTAATGTCATGCCCATAAATTTCCTGTAGATCAGCATTTGATTCTGAATTAATTGCCTCATGTCAACAATTTAACTTGGAAACCAAAGGCTAGGTGACAAATCATGGAGGTGAGAGGGCTAGTGGTGTGAATTAATGTTCCTTCAGTTTAATTTTGGAAGTACTGTTACCTCACCGTACATCTGTGTGAAGTTGAATTAAACATAGAGGACTTGGCTGATACCAGTTGTTCTTTCCTCTGTTGATTATACAGGAGGCCAAGAGTAAATAGCTGAATTGTGGATTACTCGTTCATAGATATGTGAAATTAGGTGAGGTTGGATCCATCCCATCCTAAAATTTGAGAGTACTACACACATTTACATGGTACTTATATGGGCACATATACATGGTACAAATATACATATAATACTTCTGATTTTGTATGTTCATGTACCCTGTATGTATTGCATAGATAGACTATGACTAGAGTAATTATTAATGATTAATTATACATATTATATACATGTAGATTTATAAGCTGTTTCCTATGCTATTAAAGAAGTATGATTCAAATGTATTGTCATTTACAACTACAGATGTCATGTATCATGTATAGCCAGTCTGAAATTTAATTTCTTTTCTATTATACCTTCCCCCTTTCAGTGATGAAGATGTTTATAGAGTCATCTTCCAGATATACAGCCTCTCTTCCTGTTTCACACTGAACCGTAAACTTACCTGTGAGAATGCCTTTTTGCTTGTGACAGTGATAGCAATCATGCCACTATTTTGTATTTGAATCCTCATACTTTTTTGGAAAAGACTATACTAATACAATGAGTTTCTTTGTGAGTACTGGGAGACTTTGGATATCTTCCTTGGTTTATAGTAGCCCAAAACTGAGGATTGCCCATATTACAGAAGCATTTTAATTTCTAGGGCTGATAAGGTAGAGTTTAGTATACAGATTCTTGCAATGAAGGGTAAATTAAATTAAACAAGAAATTCGTATCAAAGTAGATCAGTAGTTGAATGGCTGAGTGAGGGTGGAAAATTATGATTGTCTTTTTCTGAACAGTTGCTTTCTTTTTTTTGCTTTAGTGCTTGCAGGAAAATTATGTTTTCCCTTCAGTAAACAATAGGGTGCTATTAGCTCCTAACTAGGCCTCCCTTTTTTACTGGAATATAATTAAATAACATTTTATCAGAGGAGTGCACATGGCTAAGATTTACTCTGGGGCTTTTCCAAAATTTATTTTCTCTTTTTCATTTTTTTCAGACTGCTGCCTGGCTACTGAACTCTGCCTGGCAGGCTTGGCTCTGTTGCGGGTAGGACAGCTTTCTATTTATTATTGGTATTATTTTTATAGCTCTTGGGCACAAAATAATGATTCTGTGGGGGGAAAAAAGAGGCAGAAGA
>VXBQ01016017.1:0-11845 GCA_013400175.1 Phainopepla nitens
AGGAGGTTCAGATTAGATATTAGACAATATTTTTTCACTGCAAGTGTGGAATAAGCATTAGAATAAGTTGCCCAGGGAGGTAGTAGAGTCATCATATCTGGAAGCGTTCTCAATATGACGCTTGGGGAGGGATATGGTTTAGAGGTGACAATGGTTGTGCTGGGTTGGTGGTTGAAGAGGTGATCTTGAAGATCTCTTTCAGCCTTGATTATTCTTTGATTCTCTGAATTGAAAGAGGGTAGATACAAGAATGAGCTCTGTGACCTTGCAGCCAGGAGGGCCACCCGTGTCCTGGGGGCATCAGGCACAGCATCACCAGCTGGGCAAGGGAGCGGATTGTCCTGCTCTGCTCTGCACTGGAGAGGCCTCACCTCGAGTGCTGGGGGCAGTTTTGGGTGCCACAGTATAAGAAAGGTATTAAACTATAAGAGAGAGTCTAAAGGGGTGCTACAAAGATGGTGATGGATATAGAGGAAAAGCCATATGAGGAGCGGCTGAGGTCAGTTGGTCTGGAGAAAAGGAGACTGAGGGAACACTCATCATGGTCTACAGCTTCCTCACAGAGGGACACGGAGGGGCTGACACTGATTACTTCTCTCAGATGACTAATGACAGGACCTGAAAAATGGCATTAAAGAGGAGGTTTAGATTGGATATTAGAAAAAGTTTCTTAGCCCAGAGGGTGGTTGGACATTGGCACAGGCTCCACAGGGAAGTGGTCACAGTACCAAGTCTGCCAGAGTTCAGGAAGTGTTTGGACAGTGCTCTTGGGCACCTGGTGTGATTATTGAGGAGTCCTGTTCAGAGCCTGGAGTTGGTCTTAATGATTCTTGTGGGTCCCATCCAACTCATGGTATTTTATGATTCTATTATTTAGATTAGTTTTTAGAAAGAAATTCTTCATTTTGTGGGTGGTGAGGCACTGCTACATGTTCCTCAGCAAAGCTGTGAATGCTTCATACCTGAGAGTGTTCAAGGCTAGGTTGGATGAAGCTTTGAGCATCTGGTCCAGTGTAAGGTGTCCCTGGTGATGGCAGGGGTGTTGGAACTAGGTGATCTATAAGTCTGAGAATCTGTGAACACTATGGAGACAGCCCAGAATTCTATGTGCATTTTGAAGGCTTACCACCATAGACATGTGGTAGTGATATCTCAAACTAATACATTTAATCAACAATTTGAATTTATTTTTTAAAAATCTATTTGCACGCATCTTCTTTTGAGTAATGACTGATCACTTCATTAATAGGCAAGAGTTATATTCAAGCAATTTAGAATGGTTTATGGAGTCAAAGTGTTAGTTTCTCAGTAGTGATGGATATTCTAATATTTGATGGTTTGGCACCAAATTGTGATTTGTATAATGTACTGAATGTACTGAATGTTTCATGTACTTTTGCTCTGTTGCATTTTGTAATTATTTTATATCAAGAGAGAAGCAGATTTAAGTTATAAATGCTGTTGAACTAGACGTGCAACACTGGTCATGATTACTTTCAACTATCACAAATAGGAAAATACTGCCTTATATGAAAGGTGCTTTTATGCTCAAGAAGCTTTTTAGATTTAGATTTTGCATATTAACTATAAATTTGAGGTCTTATATAAGTGGAACAAATACTAAAACAAGTAGGAGTGTGCATGTTTTATTTTAACACTTATTTTCATATATAGTTAGGATGGTAAATTCCAGCAATGTGGTAATTAACAATAGAAAACACTAGACCTAGTGCAGGGAAATCTTGTCAACTCAAACTGCTATGAGGGTGTTTCTGATTATTTGACTTGCAAAATTGACCCAACAATCACTGATTTTTCAGCGCATATTGCAAAAGTAATTTTCTCATTCTGGTTTCCTGTGAGAGTTGTTTCTCTTTCTCTCTTTAAGTACCTGATTTGTATCTTCAGAGTAATTCCCCAAGAATGCTGCCCTTACTTTTGTATACAAAGTAAATAATCTGCAAAGACCAGTCTTAACCTGCTAAAAACCAAAGAACTTTTTTGTCACCTTTGCCTCTCTCTTCTAATCTACTCTCATCATGCATGGTGAAAGTATTCGTTAACTTTGACTAGAATTCCGTCTGTACATTCTCTATTATTCTCTATTTTTTTCTCTATTTTGAACTAGATTATCACTGTACATCTCTTCAAACTGAAATATGCTTTTCTTAATGCTTTATAGAAGCTTTATTTGAAACTTATTCAGCCAAGCACTGAATATTAGAAGTGTGGAAGAGTGTAGTGGTGAACTTGCATTCTTTCAGAGAGAGGAGAGGTATTTATTTTCAATATGTATTTTCCTGCCTGAAGATTAAAATTTTCTTTATTAATCTTTTTACACAGCGTGATTTTTTTTTGTGGTACTGTTACAGTACAGTGAAATATACCACGTTCTAGTTGGAGAAAAATCATTATTTGTTACATGCAGAAGTTTTATTTCAATAAATTTGATTCATCTATTTATGTGTAATGGATAAATTGCAATTGTTTTGACCATTAGAAGAATCAAAAATATGTTAAAACATTCAGCTGTTAGAGACACACAGATGCAATGTGGCTGCTTTGGCTGTAAAAGAAGATTTTATTCTTCCTCAGCCTCATCCAAAAGGCCTTTCTGCCATCAGAATAACATATAATTACATAATTACAATACAGTTTTTTAATCATCCTTTGTGACCTCTATCCATTTAACTTCTCTTTAAGTGTTTCTGTTTAGTGAGTTATCAGGAAGAGTATTTACTATGGCTGCAGTCCTGTATTTTGATATGTAAGTCAAACTCTAATACTTATGCCAAGTGCCTTAAATATTAACTTGGCTCTGCACAGCTATTTATATCTAAAAACTAACTCTGCATTGAGTATATCATATTGAAGGATTTAGGCTATTTAGAGGGCAGAGTACTTTCTTCTTGCTTATAGGTAATAACAACTAGATTTAGTGTATGGAAGAGAGGGGGAGGAACAAAAGAAAATTTTGTGTGTGTGTGTGTGCGTGTATGGGGAATTAACCAAAACCACTTTTTCCTTCCACAATTTAAAGCCAACAAAACCATGCAGATTCCTCAGGCTGAATCACCAAAGTGTCCTTCTATAAACAAAATGTAATACTTAGGACTTCTTTTACAATGTCATAATGTTATTTATAAAAAGCATTTCTCCCAACTTCAGGGTTTTTGTCCCCTACCATGCTGATGTTGGGACTTGAGTTCAAGTTGATTTCTGTAGAATGAGGAAAGAGAATAAAAATGTTAATGTTATTTTCTTTAAGCCTGCAAAATTAGATCTGCTGTTTTAGTGATGTTATTTCACTGTGCCTTCTTTTGTTCAAGGTCATTGTTACTGACGTACTTATGTATTGCAAATATTGTATGCCATAAGCTCTTCCACCATCCTTGAGATTCAGATGTATCCTTTGCTGTCTCATTGTGTATTAAAGAGAGTCTTCTCCCTTACAAATCTTAAATCACTTGCTCCCCAAGTGATTGGTGCAGCTGTATGAAAGTATTTCTGTGAGGCAGTCTGGAGCAATGTTTTGTGGGACTGGTGATACAGATGTGTTTCAGTGTCCTGTTTCTAAAATTACCTCATCTGTAGAAATAGAATTGCTCTATTGTTAAAAAGTTATTTGGACTCATACACCCATAGCAGTGTAAAATAAATGTGTACTTTGGAAATGTTTTTTAAGGTCTAGAGACAATAGGTACATAATAAAAACTCACAAAACTAAAGGGTTCATCAAGGTCCTTTGGGTAGGAATTTAGTTCCTATGCTACTCTGTATTCTTGTGGAAGATTTGGCAGTGAGAAGTCATGTTCAACAGGGACGGATTTTTCTCATTTAAAATTCTTTCCACTCCCATAGAGTACTGCATTAAGGAATTTCAACCTTTCTGTTGTTAGATCATTGTCTTCAGCTTTGGAAATACTGGTGTCCTTTGATTCCACTTAGTTAGAAATATGCAGTCTGTAAAGTCTGTTCAGAGCCTCAGAGGAAAAAAAATTTTATAGTAAGGCAATGTACAGTCCTCAGTGTGTGAACCTCTTTCATATGAGTGCATGAATTTTGGATTTTAGACACACTGGTAAATGTATTTGATTTTTATATAAGACAAGCATATGATGGAATTTATCAGTGTTTGTTTTCAGAGACAAGACACTTGGATAATCAGTTTAAGTGGAGCTGTTTCCCCAAGTTATCTTTTAGTTTTACTGTTTCAGTGTGTGTAGTTCCTTCTAGCTCACAATAAAATATTTTGGTTCTGGAATTGCTGTTTCCATTGTGTCAAATACTGTTAGGTAAACTACTGTGTAAGATGCTAGATTAAAAACTGGATAAAAATTAAAGAGAAAAATATAATAAATAAAGAAAGATTTTGTCTGGTAGCACAAGGGAGTCACTACATGAGTGGATAAGGGAAGAGCTAGATGTCATTTATCTGGACCCTGTAAAGCCTTTGACATGGTCTCCTACAACATCCTTCTCAATAAATTGGAGAGAGGTGGATTTGAGGGGTTTACTGTTCAGTGGATAAGGAACTGGTTGGATGGTCATATCCAGAGGGGACTGGTCAATGGCTCTGGGTTCAGTGACATCAGTGAGAAGTGGTGCCCTCAGGGGTCACTATTTGCATCACTGTTGCTTAATGTCTTCATCAGTGACATAGACAAAGGGATCAAACACACTCTCAGATTTACAGCTGACTCCAAACTGAGTGGTGCAGTTGACACACCTGAAGGGTGACATGCCATCCAAAGGGACCTGGACAAGCTGGAGAAGTAGACCCGTGTGAACATCAGAAGATCCAACAAGGCCAATTGCTGGGTCAGGGAAATCCCAGTATAACACAGGCTGGAGAATGAAGGGGTTGAGGGGGGTTGAGAGCAGTTCTGCCAAGAGGGACTTGGGGCTGGATGAAAAGCTGGACATGACCCAGCAATGTGCACTTGAATTCCAGAAAGCCAAATGTGCCCTGGGTTGCATGGAAAAGATGTGGGCAGTGGGTTGATGGAGGTGATTTTGCTGCTNACCCCATCCCTGGAAATGTTCAATGCCAGCTTGCACCCTGAGCAACCTGATCTAGTGGAAGGGTTCCCTGCTGAGGGTGGTGGGATTGGAACTAGATGATCTTTAAGGTCCCATCCAATCCAAATAATTCTGTGATCTCTAGCACAGAGAGATAACTGTTCACTGTGAATACCAGGTGATTGCTTGGGATGGATGCAGCTCTGAGTAGAGACATGCAGTTTCCATTGCCCTGGATCCCAGAAACAGTCCCCAGAAACTCAGTACTACAGTCCTCTTTAGCAAAGATGATGTGTATTGACAACACTACAAGAAGGAAGCAAAATTACAACTGGTATCTACTGTGCATCAGAATTTACATTGATGCACCATGTTCTCCCATCCTTCTTTATCCGTCCTAAGTCTTCACAACCTTGATTAGAAAATTAGGGAAAATTGTTGGAGTGTGTGGAGCACAGGAAATCATACCAAGTCAGTACAAACCAGGAAGAGAATGATTGCCTGTCAATACTATGACAAGAAAAGAAGTCCGTAATTGTATCAATAGTAGTATTTTTATGAAAATGTGCATTTGGATAAAGCATCTTAAAGAACTTAGTTTGTTGGTAAGTAACATAGTTTATGTAATCCACCAAAATATCTCACTCTTTTTCAACTGTCATTTTGCTCTTAATATGTCACAGCATATGTTGTTGTTAAGAATTAAGTCAGTTTCATATGCTGAAATCAAGCTGAGAAATTCTTGTTTTTCAGTGCTACATGCTCCCTGAACACTATATGAGACATAATTTTGTAGTTGCTCTCAACCCAAAATCTTGGTGATATCCTACTCTATGCATCTATTTTTTTCCAAATAGTTACCAAGTAATTTCCTGTTACATTTGGTGAGGTTAAATCCACGAATGTCCGCTCATGATTGTTTCATATTTCAAATACAACTTTTTTTAGGAAACTTTAGAAACATGGTCAGATCTCTGAAGTTTTGCTTTCCAAAGATGAATTTTTTTAATTTTTTTTTTTAAATAGCCATCATAAAGCTGTGGTTGATTATTCTTGAGTAAACTACCACCTGTATGCATTTGAATGTTTTCTCATTAAGACAGTAAAACACAAGTGAGGTGAGCTACTTGAAAAATGAAATGAGGGGGGTGAAAAAGTTGTAATCGAACATTATACAAATATTATAATAGTCTTCATGCAGATTTTAAGTTTGGCAAGGGTTCCAGTAAGACAGTTTGCTATTGTTTTACTATGCTGTGTTGGAGAACAAAATTTAAGATATACCCATGACCTTTAAAGAGACATTGACAGTGCAGTTTATGCTCCATTTCTAGTACTTTTTACTGACAAGATGTCAGGTGTGTATTGTATACTTAGCAAATATATAAAACACAGGAATAGGTTCACAAACAGCCCAAACTAATAATTTGTGTTATACAATTTAAGTTAAAGAATTTGAAATCTGTATACAAATAATATTCTGCTATACTTGGCAAAGAATGAGAAACAGAACACACTAAGAGGTTATGTGCTTTTCTTTGACTACTGCATATGTTTATAGTAGTTAATTTTGCTGAAAATTATGCTTCAAGTAATTTCAGCGGTCAAATAAATTCAGAATATCTTCTGTAACTCATTCTTCATACTTTCTATTTTTTATTATTTTGTCCTCCAACATAGTTATACTCAACACCAGAACCAGAATCTTATATGAAGGAAAATAAAAAGGCTTAAAGGCCTTTTTCAGGTGTCACTCTGAGTATCTTCATGTTTCTATGTCCAAATATGAGGGATTTTAAAGAGGCAGAATATTCAGAAAGTGACATCTTTTACTTGGAAAGGAAAGCTCCTAGGTTATTTAGAAAGACAGGCCTTAGAAGCTATTCAGACAAATTTTAAGTATAAGTATTAATTCAGCTAAAACAACAGCCTACTAAGAACACAGAACCACCATCATATAAATTGTGGTAATGTTTCAAAATAAAACGCTTAGATTTTCAATAGGCGATAGAAGACACTTAAATATTGCTTTTAGAACACCTTTTCTGTTTCACGACAAAAATAGGATTTGTTGGTTGTATTATGATTAAGTTATTGCCTCAGTAGATGGCACTCTTCCCTCTGAGTCACCAAGATGCCTAGGTCATCTGTTATTTAAGGTTCCCTTTTTTAGATACAGTATGGAATTGATCCTGACTCCCACTGCTCATTAGAACATGAGTGTCAATTGTCATATTCTGACAAAATTTCTGTTTAACTATTATATTCTTATCTCAGTCTTTGCTATGGCTGCTTGATAACATTTTTTCTATGAACTGCTGTGTGTGTTAGTACTAAAATACTTGTTATGCCCCCCCCATACACTCGTCCACCCTTCACTCCTCAGCTTGCACCTAACAGGGCCTGATAGTGAAATCTTTAGTCACCTAAGTGTAACGATTTTGAAAGAGTTGTGTTCATGCCGAGGTGCAAATTCTCTGTGTGATACTTACACATTCAATTGTGTTGATACTCTGCTCTCGTTGTATCCAAACAGGATCTCATACTATGGGTTCTTACCTGCTAAAAGTTCTGATTGTACCACTACAGGCATAAATGCAAATAACCTGTAAATCCTTTTAAATATTAAGTACAGTATTTAAAGACGTGCTTTTCACATGCATGAAATTTGCTTGAAATTTGAATTTTACTGCCAGTGTTCTTGGGTCATATAAAAGTAAGTCTTACAATTTTGACTGTTAGTACCTTTGTCTATGCCATGCCGCAGATGTCTGCATCCCCTGAACCATGCAACGAGAAAAACTGGGCTTCTTAGTACTTATGGTGTGTCTTACAAAGACACTGTACCATCCACAGACTTCTCCACCATGTGCTTTTTCTTTTAGCCCTTTATACAGCAGATTAAGGTAGTCTGTATTCTGGTTTTGTGCAGCCTGGTCATTGAAAAACAATATCCACACCTGCTTCATACTTTTTCTCTACTTTCCACAGTAAGAGAATTTAGCAAGTTACAGGTGGAAATAAGAACCAGGTTTAGAAATATGCCCATAATGTAATGCTGTTTTATTTTACAGATTTAAAGTAGCATTATTAGACACATCCAAAGATTTTTGGTTTGTGGGGTGTTTTTTTGCTTGCTCGTTTGTGGTTTTTTGTTTGTTTAGTTTGGTTTAGTTTTGGTTTGGGTTGGTTTTTTGTTTGCTTGTTTGTTTTTTAAGAGGACAATTAAATCAGGAAAGACAATCTTAAGCTTTTTATAGTATTCAGTGAGAGCTCCCACAAAGCAGAAAAGAAGGCTATATGTTTATTTTTTATAATTATGCTTAAGATGCATCTTCTGCTGTTCCTCCTGGATTTAGTTTTACTCTTTAATTGCAGTCTTTGTTTTACTTTGGAATCTGGTAATATGAAAAGATAAATCCTCTTCAGCCTCCCAAACAGAAATTGCAGCTGAGGTGTGCTCCTCTGATGTTTTTTGATGTTTTGTTCCTGATACCTGTGATATATTCTAAACCAGTAGTCTGTGGCTGGTTTAGTAAAAGCCATCAACTATCTGCCCCTGGGATTGGTGATCTGTTACATGGTGATGAGCACTGAGGAGTAGATTCTCCTGAAATCAAATTTAATTCTGTGGTGACTTTGAAAGCAGAATCATTATTTTGTGCCCTTTCCTGATTTAATGCTCTTTTAATGCACTATAAGTCTCACTTCCATTTTTATCCAGATTGGATGGTAGACCATCTTTTTTTCCCTAGAATTTTAGATTAGATTTAGACTTTTAGACATGATTACATTTCTAGATTCTAGGTTTTTAGATTCCTGCCTACCTGCTCCCTCCCAAAGAAATCTTCACATGACTTGAAATAGTTAATTACCTGTTTTTTCTGTCCAAGCCCTTCTTGGGCAAACAGATTATCCTGAGTATGTCCCCACAGCTTAAGTCCACAATAATTTTTAATCAGTACCTTCATGAGTTTTCAGAGTTTGAGAGTTTACTGTTAAGTCTGCAGTCTGAGTTTTTGTGCATGTGGTATTGCAGTTTGCTGGGAAGATATACTTGTGTCCTTGGTACTGCAGAAAAAGGACGTTTTTACACATGTGCACTTGATACATTTTTTTTTAAATGAGCAGTCTTGTGACTTTCATGATTTGGAATTAAAAGCTTTTTAATTATCTCTCAGAACATAGATGTCATTCAGGACAATTCTCTGTTTAGGTAATTGTTATAATTAGTATTTCTCCAGAAGAATATATGTGTCCATATTGCAGAAGTTGCTACAGTGACTGATATTGTCAAACTGCATGAATCTATTTATGATCTTTGAGTCTTGTATCAGTTTTGGAGGGATCCTGTGTAAAACACTTGCCCTGGCATTACAGGTACTAAACCCGGTCTGTGGATAAATTAAGAGATGTTTTTCCCTTGTAAAAGCAAGTTAATATTAGTTCTTAGAAACAAGAGATTTAATTAAAAATACTTAAATATCTAGAAACAAAAAACCATGAAATATTGCATTATTTCAAGTCAAATACTTACTTAATTTGCTCCTGTTTTAAATTCTGACCCCTGCTGCCTGCTCCCCTGCCCCCTCCCAAAAAAAGTTTTTTGAAAAGAGTGAGATAATTTCTGATCTTTTGTTGTTTTAAAAAAGTGAAAATGTTGTCAGTAGCATATCTTAGCAGTGAGATGTAATTTTGGTGGTCTGGAATTTGTGTAACCTTACTAGTTACTCACAAATGATGAAATTTTGGAACTCTGAGTAATGGCTTTAGATTTGGTATAAGACTAACTAGAATGTCAAATCTTGGTCAGTCTAATGGAGAAGGAAGACTATTCAGATCATTTAACTAAAATATCTTTTCATGTGTTTGGATTCTTTCTAAAGTTGAGACATAGTTCCTAAATGACTTACAGTTTTACATGTTTTGGAGTTTTAAGTATATGTTGACCAATATGACTTTTCTGGGAAGACTTCTAGATCTACACAGAGTAACTAACATTCATGCCTGGGAAATATAAGAGTCTATTTAATAGTAGTTAGACATATAAGCAACTTGCTAGGAACTATCAACAAGATAATGGAAGTTAGATTAGTCCATAAAGCTGACTGTTTCACTGTCAATAAGCTGAGAGTTAATGCAGTTACAATCTTGGAGGACAAGATGCCTTAAGGTCAGAGCAGGAAGGACAGAAACTGCCAACATTCATTTTTTCTTTTCCATCTGGCCAGTTACAAAACCTTGTTTTAAAATTAGCTTTGTACTGAGTTGCAGAAGGAATGACTATCCAATACTGCTGTTTGAATCAAATTGCTGCTGTAGGTATTTGTAATATTATGTTAGGATATCAGGTGTAAATTGTTAAAGTTAATATTTTTGTTATTTCTGAACATTTTGTTCAGGTTGTGTTCTGAAAACTGTAGAACTGATATTTTTGGGAGCTGATAATACTCAGCTTCCAAATGTATGTGATTCTATTTCAGACCTTTTAAGATGGCTCTTTGGATAGCACTGAGGTTGCATTTGGATTGCCTTCACACTACTTCAGCCAGACCCATGTAAATCTCTCATTTATTACTCTCAGCAGCTTGAGAAACAGAGTGCTAAGTGGTCGGATAAATAGGCAGGAAGAGGTACAGGCAGTTCCTTAGCTTGCACATTAATTTATCTGTAATGAAAGATATTTACTTATTTTGTTATTTTAGGATAGTTAGTCCTGCTTAGAAATTGCAAGGTCATAACTAATGCTGACAAATGTTCATTGTCCAGATTCTTTCAGAAGAAACTTCTACCCTATGAGCTCTTTCAACCACCTGCCAAAGCAGACTGAAATATGTTATGCAATTCTGAACAGTATGTTTGGAATCAGAAAAGAAAAGGAAATTGTACTTCAAATGCTAGTAAAACCAAGGAATTTTTCATATGTGTGAAATCTATTAGGCCATGGAAGTGTTTATGGGTCTTTGGCCAAGACTGGTTTTGAAGCTATTCCATTTTAGTAATATTTTGGCTATGATTGTTAATTATTTAGTGGTTAAAAAAAACAAGCATAAAACAATAGCAATAGTATGAGATGCACTTGGTCAGGAGAATTGTGATGTTTTTGCAATTCTGTTTTTGGTTATGTCTTGAGTCAATTAAGCAGATTGTCTGAAGTCCAAATAACTTTGTTCCTGTATGTGTCCCTTCCTAAAAATGGCATTCTAAATAGTATGGTGCTGTGCTACAGGTAGTAACTTCACTGAAACATGTGGCTCTTCTTTACAGTCTGTGCAATGCTGAATTTGCCCTCTCTCCCTGCATTACTGGAAGGAAACTCTTTTCCTGCATGTTCTCTTAAGTAGCTCAAGGACTTAAACAGATTCATGCATCTTAATTTTATAAAACTTTTAAACTAATAAAAATAACATTTAAATTCAGATTTTTTGCTTTAGGCTTTTACAAGTTAGAATAATAGAATCATTAAGGTTCAAAAAGACATTTAAGATTATCAAATCCAACTGTTAATCCAGAATCACCACCAATAAATCATATTTTCAAGTGTCATATTCACGTGTTTTCTGAACACTTCCAGAGATGGTGATTTCACCACTTCCCTGAGTAGCCTGTTCTAATGCTTTACAATCCTTTCTGTGAAAAAATGTTTCCTAATATGTAATCCAAACCTCCCCTGGCACAATTTAAGGCCGTTTCCCCTCATCATGTCACTTGTTGCCTGGAAGAAGAGTCTGACCCTCACCTTTCTACAGACTCATTTCAGCATGTTGTAGAGAGTGGTAAGGTCTCCCCTGAGCCTCCTTCTTCCTGGGCTGAACAATCCCAG
>VXBQ01016017.1:16626-28864 GCA_013400175.1 Phainopepla nitens
ATGTAATTACTTTTGTTAGCTTTCCTTTTCCCCAGACTTGGTTGCATTAGCACACTCTAAAAAAACATTGCCATACACGCTGCTTAGGCTGTTCAGTGTCAATGTCCTTTGAAAAAAAGCTTTATGTATTAATTGCTGGACTTACCCTGAATGTACTGATAGAGAAATTATTAGCGTTGTTCTTAGAGTAAACATGTAGAAATTTCTGTTTTATTCTCTCACCCAGTTTGAGCTAGCTACATCCATCTATATTTTGGCTCAATACTGGGAATGTAATAAAAATTTCGAACACTTTTGAAGTTCAGAATACAAGAAATCAAGTATTTCCTACATTCAAGTGATAGTGCAAATGCTGAATGTCTAAGTTATCCCTGAATATTATTGAAATCACCATTGCTACACAGGTAGGTGGCATTTTTGATGCACTTGCATAGTTTTTTTGTGTGTATCAGGAGTTATCCTGAGTGTCCTTGGGGCACTAATAATACTACTGATTGTGATAAACTTGCAGCTGCTATTCTATTGTTACATTGGCAAAATTGATAAATACAAATGACAGCTTTAATTTTTTTTTTCAGAGCTGTGTTTATTTTTACTTTTTTGACTGCATTTGCAGTTTAGAAAAAGTAGTATGGAAGTGTTTCATTTATAGTGCAATTATCTAAAAGATTTTTATAAATCAGAAAAGGTTTTTATAAATCAGGAGAACCAGAACTTACAGCAGCAATAGTTTTTCTGGCTGTAACTCGGAATTTATCTACCCAAGCTAAGTATCAGAACAAAGTCCAATAGTGACAGACTTTGGTTGTCTATGGCAGCCTAAAGTCATGGAAAACTAATAATAGAAAAAGCTGTTTCTGGAGAATCATGTATAACATGTTTGTTCTTCTTTTCCTTCCTTGGTTTAAATAGCTCTTTCTGGTCTGAGGTTTTGAGGAAGGAACCAAATAAGATGTGTTCTACATTTTAGGGCAGAATGCTGTTGTGGTGTACCACTTTTTGTAAGGCAAAGGATGTGCTGAAGTAAAGCTTTTAGAAGGACATCAAAAATACTATGTAGTAGAGAGTATTACTGTTGGTAACCTCTGCAAATCTAATAAATGACCAAATTATCTTAGGAGTTATTAATTCCATTGCAATTATCTAGTATTAGTAACATGCAGTTCTCTAGCATTAGTGACTTTGTCTACACTTGCAAAATGACCACTTTTTTCATGAAACCAAGTATATGTATGCAAAAAAAATAGGGTGAAAGTACAAGCTAGTCAGAGGGGTTTTTTTTCCTTTTTTTTTCTTTTTTTTTAAATTTTCCATACTTTAGAAATAGGAGTTGTCAGATAGCTTGAAGGTTTTGATCCATTTAAGAGAAATTTGAGATTTCAGTCTGATCTGGCAGCGGTTCAGTTTATAATCATAGGTGTTGGAACTAGGTTAATATAATTTTTCAAAATAGGTACCTTTTTGCCTGGTCTTTTACCTTTATTCAGAAATGAGACATCTATGATATGGTGCATGGATAAATCATGTTGAATAGCATGAAGAGTAAAAGGTAAAAAAATATGTAACTCTAATGGACTTGTTAGGTTTATTGTTGAGCAAGTGTGCGTGAGAAAGATAGTCCTTATTTAAAGAGCTTGTTCTTAAAACCTATGATAATTAAAAAGTGAGTGTCAAAAAATATAATTTAGTTTAAAAGTGGAAAATAAAACTTTACTTTCAGAGATAGCATTTCTGGAAATATTCCCTAAAAATGAAATATTAATAATTTGTAGTATTTAGCTCTGTTTACTCTTAGGAGAGAATCAGGTCTTAGGCTTTATTTTATTTTCTGACAATTTCTTCAAGCAGATTAGCTGGCAAGTCGTCTAGTATTATATATATGAAGTATGTGTTCACCTATCTGAAACTTATAAAGAACTTCATGTCCAGTCGTACATTTTTGTTGGTTTTGTCCTGAATTTTCTTACATTTTTTTTTTACATTTAAATTCCATCTTGGTAGGTTTTCCCTCAACTATTTACTGTGACTGTACTTTCGTCTCCTAAACTCTTTTCCGTTAAGAAATACTCCTTTAAAAGCCTTGGTTATTTATGTCAATATCTTAAATACTTTTCATGCTTATTGGTAGCTTTCAGAGTAATTTTAGAGTAATTTAATGTATGTATAAGTAAACAGCTGGTGTTTCATACTGACTGTGAACAGTTTGCTCTTCTAATAAGTCTTCATTCTTTACTCATTTGCTGTACTTAAATAAAATATATTGTGTGGCTTATTCTTGTTGATTCATGAAATTCTTTAAAGTGTATATAATAATAGTATTCATGACATTTCCAATCCTGTAACAGGTAAATTTTATCTTGGTGCTAATTTGATGCAAGTAGTCCCTTCTGGCACACTGGACATTTCCAGTAACATACCACTAGTAATAACAGTGTTTTATAGAGACTCTTTTCAGTTAGTGAGCCAATTTAGATAATGAGACTGGTATCCTCGAATTTATAAATACACATTAACATGTAAGGAGAAGGAGTTCATTTTGCCTTTGTATCTGCTACTGTTGATGCCACTGTTAGAATAACTTTTTGGACTGTAATACACACACTTCTGAAAGTTTAAAAAGCCCATGAGTGCACATGGTGGGGACAGAAGGGCCGTAGTGTAATGGTACAATGCTGAGAAATCCCACATATTGATCTGATTTAAAAGAAAATTTAAAAAGTGATTGCAAAGGGAAGGAGCTCTGCTGAAACAGTGGGAGGCAACTTTGCTGATAAAGGCATAACCATATCCCCCAGACAAACATTGAAACAATTTGTTTTTTTTAGAATAAAGAGGAATTAACGAAGGGCTGAAGACAACAAAAGAAAAATCAATTAAATGATAAGATGCAATCTCTGTCTCTGAAATACCCTAAGCCACAGAGCTGGGGACTTCTATCAGGGAAGGTATCAGTATGAGCTGTCTTGTTTTCTTTGCAAACACTCACAAATGATTGCTGAGGGAAAGGCACATAACTGGATAACCTAGGACAGTTGTTCTGAAATTATGCTCTAAACAATTCTTGACATGAGATTGAATAGCTTTTAAGGAGTATTTTTTTCAGTTCTCTAGCTTCTAGAATAAATTACTTATGTTTTTGTGCTAAGGATGGGAGGAGGTATGATTGAATCATTGTGATGCTTTCTTAAAATCAAATCTGTGAATTAGTATGTCTCTTTTTTTTATTTTTCATGTGGGGATACATTTGCTCTCATAGAACCCTGTGTGAGCTACACAGCTGCACAAATGCATGCATTAGGCCTGAGAGTTTGCAGGGATCTTGTTTCTCTGCAGTATACTAGGAGACAAATGGCTGTATTCCCCTAAGATACCTGGGATTTGCTATAGCTGCAGGTAATTTACCTGACAAGTGTGAGCAGTGCTTACATTAGTCACAGTTAATTTGTCTTTCTTATCTGTTTGACTTAAGTGTCCTACTCAAATAATCAGGGTCATGCCAGTCATCAGATTTGCAATCGAGATGGATTTTTCTTCAGGTTAGAGATAAGACAGACTTCTTGAAGAGCTGGTTTGTAGCTTACATCTGCACTAATACATTAAATAAACATGTGTGTGGCTTTTTATATTGCACTGAGTACCACTGGCACTGATCTTGTGTACACACTACTAAGCTGGCACAGATCTTGTGTACACCAAAACTGATTAGTTTTGTATATTTTGCCTGTAAATAATCATGGCCATCTCCACAAGTTTTTGGAGGAGTTCTTTGAGATCAGTTGTTCTCATGGGCCAAATCTGTGCAAAGAAAGTTTCTTAAAAAATTGTGATAGAGTTTTAAAACAGCTTGATAAAGCAGATAGTAGAATTTCAGTGTCTAGTGTGATCCCTTTCACTTTTTAATACAGTACAAGTATATTTTAGTATAGTGCCTGTATATACTGCGAAAAAACCTAGAATTTTTTCTTTTTAATGTGTCCCTGTGTGGTGCACTGATTCTTGCTGTTTGATCCATGACATGACAGGAGTGTATTGCTGCTGCAGTCCTTGACCATCCTGTTTAACAGATAATGGTCTGTGCCATTTCCTTCTGGCTCATGTGTCAGTCAGAGTTGTCAGTGACAGCTGTACATTCAGCGCGCATTTCCTGTCTGTCTGCTGCAGCTCTTCAGAAGCCCCACAGGAATGCCCAGCAGTCCCAGACCTCTTCCCCATCTGCCTCATGAAATGACTTCTGATTTCTTCAGGGCAGGCATGCCCATGTAATCAACCATCTTCCTACCTCTTTTCCATTCCACTTCCCCAGTGCAGTTACATTTCAGGGCATTGCACCCACTTCATTAGGAGTTACATGATCTTCTTTTTTTGCTTGGGCGCAGATTTTTCTTGGCCATCTCAAAATGATCTGGCAGCCATCTTATCCCAAGCTATTTACCTATATAACTGTGTTCTTTCATTCAACTTTTGTGTAGTGTCCCTCTTACACAATCTGTCAGTGAACTGAAACAACATTTTTGCAGTTGTTGTAATTGTGACAGTTGTCATAATCTTTAATGGTTAGTTGAAATAATTGTTAGCTTAAGAATGTATCTTTTGGGTCTCTTTAGTTCCTGAAGTATTTACTTGGCTCCTGGTGATCAAGCTGCACCTTTGTGCTGCTTTTTTGGGTGTGGGTGTTTTGTTGTTTTGTTTTGTTTGTTTGTGGGTTGCCTTTTTATTTTTTTTTCCGCATAGTAATTAGACCTATGTAATCTCATGGGCAGTGATGATGATTTGTATTTTCAGGGGTTTCTTGGCTTAAAATTACTATGTATCAAGTATTATATCAGTAGTCTTTTGCATTGGAACCTCTCTTTATTTGAGAGAACTAAATGGGTTCCTTGAACGTTCAAAATAAAGTTAGAGGTAGTGGTGTCAAAACAAAAAAAAAAGACAAATTAGTCTGATTTTATATCATATAGAGAAGAAAATGACAGAAGCAAGCAGTTTGGTTCATAAGAATGCTCTGAGCTTTCAGACAAATCACGAGCAGAAACCATTCCTATGAAAACAATAAGAGGGAAAAATGGAGCTGGAAGATGATGCAGTAGATAAATGTAGATGATAGTTGATGTAGATGATAAAGTAAGTCATTGGACACTGAAAATTTTTTCAGAAGTTCAAAAATTTTTTTCCTTGTAAACTGGGCCTAGAAGAGTGTATTAATATCCTTACAGGAAATTAATCATTGTCTATAAAATTTGAATATTTAGTGATGGCGTCTTTAGAACATGTTACTACTGAGGTATGTTCTTGCAAAAAATAATTGGTGTGTTGGAAAATAAAGTTATCTTTTCCTTAGTTTTATTATCTAATTTAAGTTTCATTATCATCATATTTTCTTAAAAATGCTAGCTTATGCATAATGAAGAACACACACTTCCCAGCAGAAACTGAAGAATACTGTGGTCTTTGTGTTTCAGAAATACAAGAACAAGGGACTTAATTCATATAATTCTCTCCTGTCACAGTTCTTTGTGAAACTGAACCTTAGGTGAGGAGTAACTTCAGATACATACCTGTAGCAAAATAAATTGATTCAGGCCATAAGGCAGGTTTTCTGCTTTGCTGAAGTCAGTGACAACATTTTACTTGAATTGAGTGAAATTGGCTTTATTCTCTAACATCCATTTTATCCAAGGATGTATGTCTCAAATTGTTCTCCCGTATTAGCATTGGATATTAAATAGCAGAAGACCTGTGTATTTCAGAGCCTGTTTTCCATTCAGTTTTCAACTATGTTCTAAATAATTTAATTAGGGTTTTCTCACTATATGAGACTGAGCTGTCTGCTTTCTCGGAGGAACAAATTTTGCTTGAACTTCAATAGGATTAGTTCAGGTACTTCCTGAGCACAGAAATAAGTCTGGTTCCTTAATTATATAAAAGGCAAGAAATGTTCAGTAAAAATCCTTCTTTTGCTCTGAATCTGTGTCATCTTGAAACTTAGGGACATTTCGATGATTAAATTTCAAGAGAAATAAGAATGCTTTTTTATAAGAATGTTTTCTATAAGAATGCTGATTTGGTTACCTTCCCCTCCTCCAGATAGCAAATGGGAAATCAGTGCACATTTGAACCACCTTGATGAAATTAGTGCACATGAACATTTATGTTCAAAATCATAGCTTAATCCCACAAACTGCTCCACACTCAATACCCTTTAAAAATCAAAGGAATTTCACATGGTCAAAGCAGTCTGCATGCATGGAAAGTTTACTGGATTTGTTCCAAATTTTAAGCTTTGTTATTTTGTCCATGGGTTTAGCTTGCAGACAGACCATAACTCTTTTAGCAGTGAAAGGTATATATCTTATGATCAGACTCCTATGTCTTTTACAGTCTTTTACAGTCCTTACAGTATTTTTAACAGAAAATGTTTGGTGGCCTGAAATTAGTAACTATTTCGGTTTAAAACTAAAGCATAAAGATGGTATCTTTTAATATTTTTTTTCTCACTTGCCTTTCTAAAGAGTAGAAATTATTCAGAGAAATAGAGTAGAATTATTCAGAATTATAGAGTAATATGGAATAGAATAGAATTAATTCAGAATTATTCAGAGTATTCAGAGTAGAAATTATTTCCTTCAGGAATCAAGGAAATCAGTATAAATCCTTGAAAATCAATAGCATTGTGCGAGTGTCCTTCTATCACTATCCGTATTAGAAGATTGCTTATCCAAAATATGCAGGTATAATTAATGAATTGGCTGCTGCATGACCACTGCTATTTTAAAAGCTAAGCCACAGAAAATGTTTTAATTTCATTGCTAGCTCTAGGTATTTACATATTAACTGCACAAAAATTCATTAGCTTCTACATTTGCAAGATTGTATCTACACAGACAAAAATTTTCCTTTAAAGAATTTTTTTGGCTTTTTGCAGAAATGTTTTTCATTTTAGTTTATTAGCACATATTCTTAAGATATAGTATGATTATTGAAGGATAATGAGAAGAGCACTATAATGACAGTTCATAAGGTGTTTTTAAAAATGGTACAACAATTAAAAGTTCAGGTTTTTTATTAGAATCCATGTCTAAGTAGTATGACTTACAGTTAATATTGTTTAGTTGATAAGTGTGAGACCATAGGAGGCTTCCAATTATGTTGAATAAGTAAAACGTAGCATTTAAGAATCAGTAGCAATCTATAGCCGTGCTGCTGTAACTTCATAACAGAATGGTAGACTGCTTTATGGAGCTGGTGATTACAAAGATCCACTTTAACCATTTTTTTCTTGCTGGCAGGTGTCCCACTGGCCTGAGGCCAGCAGCTGTGACTGTACTGCAGCTTGTGGTTTTCACCAGAGTGTAGAAAATGCCGACACCAGCTGGCTGCACATAATTAAACTGTTTGCGGTCTTACAACTTGGACTATGATACAGATATGTGATAAATATACAAAGTATCTTACAAACCTGATTCACTGACATACTTTATCTACTTTTTTTTCTTAACAGATATGATATCTGCACTTATAAAAACAAACCTTGTGGAACACTGGGTAAGATTATAAAGAGAAATTTCAGCCTATACTTGCTGTTTCCTTGCTTTTGACTTAGCTATTGGTTTATTGACTGATTAGATCTTTTTAAGTTTGTGTTTTCAAAATTTTGCGGTTTTATAAATATGAAAAATAAAATATAATCTAGGTGGATTTTGGCTTTGATACATTGCTGGAAGTTTGCATTATATGAGCGGGTGCTATGTATTTCATCTCAACTGTAGTTCTGATAAAACCTAGCAGATGACTCAATTTTACTTCTTACAGAAGAGAACTTGCTGTTTATTTCCACTTACTAGTGTCCATAATCTAATAAAAAAACCTAGAAGTAAAAATCTTAAGGATTTTTTTTATAAAATTACCCCCATAAACCTTACAAAAGAATTTGTCTTTGATGTTTACATTGTTGCTGTGTTGTACACAGTGAGTACAGCTTCATATTTTTCCTTTCACAGACTTAGAAAAAATAGCTCAGTGATAGAAAATACAGTAACATTGAAACTACTTAAAACAGTGCTTTTGCAATGGGGAAGTGCACATGGCAACCTCAGATTAAGGATGGAGAGCTATTGTTCTCTCCATACCTAAGCATGTCACCAGAATTTATTGACTACAATAAAAAACTATAGATGACCTGTAACTGTAGGTTCTTGCCTTCAATGGTGCTCTAACATATAAAGGGAACATTATTCTAAGACTAATGTAACACTTGTTTTGATTTTTTTTTCAGTTTGCATCCTTTCATAAGCCTCTTTCTTTAAAGAAAAAATTCTAATTCAGCTAGTTCATATTATTAATACTTTTCTCAGTTAGAGTCCATGGTTGTATTTGCTTTCCCTATATTACTGTATGCTTGATAGCCTAAACCCATGTTAATTTTTTCTGTAAGTCTCTCGCAGGTCAGTGCAGTGCTTCTGGCAGAGAGGTGTAGTTTACATGGGGAAAGGTACCAGAATTTTACCTTGTATAAATATTAAAAAACACCACAGCATGCTTTAATAAAAGACAAATCATACTGCTGAATTTCTAAATGTAACTGATTTTATTTGACATTGGAGGTGATGAAACTGAAGAGATGATGTCTTAGAAGTGGCTTTGAAAGCATCAAAAAAAGAAGGGTTGAAAGAGAATACATTCTTGCATGAGCTATTTGATATTTTTATGCGGTACTTTTAAAACAGATCATTACTGTACTAGCTCTTACTCTGTCAGATTTTGGCGTAAAGGCAAATTTTGCTTCACTTGAATCCAGTATAACAGAGGATAGATTTGGCAAATATTTTATTATACAAAAATTTTCATTAAAAGAGAAAAATAAAAATAAGAGTCACATATGGTAGCAGTTCTAACTTACTGTTACAGGGGTCTTGGCAACAAAATCATGACAATTTTTCTGCATTATAGGCTTTGAATTGGAGAAGAGACAAGGCCCTGTTTTGCAAGGATTTGATATGCTTAAGTCACGCTGATGTCCAATAACTAAAGTTAATCATATATGTAAGGAGTCTGCAAAAGAAAGTCACAGAAGTTCAAAAGAAACCTGAATAATTTGTATTCTAGGAAGAGATGGAAATAAAAGATTTCATGTGGCATAAACATCTGTATCCTACTTCAGACACCTAAAGTAGGGAACCTTTCATGGAACCTCTTGAAAAAGATAGGCCTCAGACAGCTTTGCAGTGTGTCTGTGGCTCCAGTGAAGGACAAGTAATTTTAAAGTCTGAATCACTGACTGAGTTCTTAATTTGATTGCTGTCACTTTCTGCAAGCATGGTTATATTACTCTGGTATTCTAATTTACTGAAGCAAGTCCTCAGTTATAAGACCTGAAGATGACTTTATCATNTGAAGAGATGATGTCTTAGAAGTGGCTTTGAAAGCATCAAAAAAAGAAGGGTTGAAAGAGAATACATTCTTGCATGAGCTATTTGATATTTTTATGCGGTACTTTTAAAACAGATCATTACTGTACTAGCTCTTACTCTGTCAGATTTTGGCGTAAAGGCAAATTTTGNCACGATAGTTATATATATATGCATTGCCATGTTGTCTTCAGAATTTCTTCAGTTGGAACAGCATGGGTGAACTGAAATTATTGCATTTTTTGCAGGTTCCACACTGCAAACTCTCCAGACACATATTGTCAGATTTTGCCCATGACAGTTTGGCTATCAGATTATTTTACTGTGTCCAAACTAGATTTGTTTGGGAGAAAACGTGGAACACATTCCTCCCAAGTGCTCTATATGTGCCTACAGGAGACCTGAGATCGCCCATGGGGTTTGTTCCTGTGATACCCCTGCAATATTTTTTCTGTTCAGGAAGCTTTGAGCCCCGTGTGTAGTGATGTTCAGCCTACAGGATTCAGCTAGTCCAGAATGACCAAACCAGCATGCAAAGATATGCTAAGAGCCTCAACATCAGTGCTTCACTGTACTGCTCCACTCCTATGACTTCAAATTAATTGCTAATGTGGACACAGCAGGAACTACTTGTCATATTATGATTTCCTTACTCTTAGTCCAAATAGAATAATTTGAAGTCCCTGCTCCTATAGTTTGCTTTCTCTCTTCCCCACTCCCTCTTGCAGTACCCTCATCTCTCAACCAAAGTTAAGCTTTTTTTGTTGTTGTTATTTTTGGGGTTGTTTGGATTTGTTTGTTTGTTTTTGTGGTTTTTGTTTGTGGGGTTTTTTTGGTTTGGTTTGGGGTTTTTGTGGGGTTTTTTTTGGTTTGGTTTGGTTTGGGGTTTTTTGGTGGTTTGGTGTTTTGGTTTTTTTTTTTTTTTGGAGAAATACATAAAATAAATCTGATGTTTAAAGCTTTCTCTAATGGCACTAAATTATGACTGCAGTATGTTTGGTAATAATCTGTTGCTGAAAAATGCTTAATATACAAAAAAACATAGTCATTAAATACCAGTGCCATTCTCTCTCTGAAGAAAGTTTTTAAAAGCCCTTGTAACACAATAAGGTTTTAATGCCAGAAGATGATGGGTGATAAATGGAAAAGACTTCCATGGTTAAATGTGTGCTTGTTATTAACATGTCTCCTCTCTCTTCACTGATGCATTCAGTTTTGTTTTTTTAATTTTTTTTAACGTACAATGTGAGGTTTTTCATAGCTAAAAAAGTTGCTTGTATGTTTTTATGAACCCACTAAACTTAAACAGATTTCTTTAGAAAAATAATGTGGATAGATTTTGCTTTCTTCAGGCACAAGAATGTTAAAATAGAAATGCTTTCTTGAATTCCCTCTCCTGGCTCAAGTTACTAGGTGGTCCCAAGTTACCAGAAGTAAAATTTATAAATCTAACCCCTAGTCTAGACATTTTCCAGCACTGACTGCAGTTCAAAAAATATTAATGTCTAGCCGGCAAAGTGAAATTCCCCCCAGTGATTTTGCAAATGACTAGAAAGTTAAACTTTTGCCAACTGCGCCTTCTGTGCATAGAAGTTATTAAAAAGAATCCAGGCATTTATAACTAGGGCTTTTAAGACTAAAACACCTTGGCATGACCCTTTGTGTCTCCTTCTGTTTATTCAGGCTTGGCCTCTGTGGCTGGAATGTGTGAGCCTGAAAGGAGCTGCAGCATTAATGAAGACATTGGCCTAG
Organism: Phainopepla nitens; assembly: GCA_013400175.1. Taxonomy (NCBI): domain Eukaryota; kingdom Metazoa; phylum Chordata; class Aves; order Passeriformes; family Bombycillidae; genus Phainopepla; species Phainopepla nitens. The sequence goes on from VXBQ01016017.1 coordinate 27,783, forward strand.
GTTCAGCTTTTACCATTGCACATGAGATTGGTCACAAGTGAGTGAGTTTAAGATAAGAATATGTTTTAATTTATCACCTTTTTAATATTCATTAATAATCAATGTATTTCTTTTCCTATATCATCTCTATTTGGATGTTCTGTATTTCTGTATATGGTATTCATGGGTGGCATTACATTTTTTTTAGTATGTAATACCAGGGGCTTTAAATTTACAACTGAAGACTCGTTGTATACCCTTTGATTTCAGATTCCAGTTAAATCTGTCCTTCTGAGACTTGACTCACAACCTTTCTACTCATTTTCATATTTTTAAATATTTGGCTTTGAAAATATTTCCTCCCCCATTACTTTTTTCTGTGTTTTTTCATAAAACAGAAGTGGTTAAAAGGTAAATTTTTTTTTTTGTTCCTTTTAATTTTGTCTGTAATATAATACAAACTACCAATATTGAAACATTGATTCTATTGTCAATATTCATGTGCTTTATGTCCTCTTTCACTCAAGCCTGATCTATGTAAAAAAGGCGTAGAGCAGTCAGTATCACCTGTTACATTTAGAATATCAGCATATAGTTTTAAAGAGTATGTTGTTATGGCACTGATAAAATCTGGGTCGTGTTTGGTCTGGAAATATTTCAGGCCTTCCGTCAAGAGACCGTACTGTTAGTACATTGTGATGACTAAAAAGACTAGGTACCTTCTTTTATCCAGAGGTTTCCTTTTTTATGTACATGGGTTGACCAATACAAAGTTATGGAAGACATGCTTTTCCACTCATTAGCTGATGGAACTGTTAAAAGTTCCAGTGTGGACTGAAATGAAAACTTGCAATCTGCTGATCAAAAAAAAAAAGGAGTTGGAAGCAAACAAAAAGTTATTTTTATTTTTAGTTATTTTTATCTATTTATATTAGATAATCACTGGGTAACTATGCTCTCATTTATATTAAATATGAAAAAGCCCCTACACATCTAATGTAGATTAATTTTAGAGTTCAAAAGCAATTGTATAAGATCTGAACAATAATAATAATTTGAAAATAAGTGTAATAAGTTCCCTGATTTTCCTTCCTTCCTCCCTT
>VXBQ01016017.1:30527-49567 GCA_013400175.1 Phainopepla nitens
TGCTGGCTCATGGACAGCTTGTTGTCCACCAGGGCCCCCAGGTCCTTCTCCACAGAGCTGCTCCCCAGCAGGTCAGCCCCAGGCTGTGCTGGTGCCTGGGGTTGTTCCTCCCCAGGTTCAAGACCCTGCATTTGCCTTTGCTGAATTTCAGGTGGTTCTTATCTGCCCATCTCTCCAACATGCTGAGGTCCTTCTGAAGGGCTGCACAGCCCTCTGGGGTACTGGCCACTGCTCCCAGCTCTGTGTCCTCTGAATTTGCTGAGCAGCCATCTGTCCCTTCATCACTGTGATTGATGAATATACACATAAAAATGTACAAGTGGTGAGGAATAGAAGCAAAAATAAATTTAAAACTCCTTATAAATATTTAACAGAATGTATGACTGAACATTATAGTTACAATCAAACTATCAGTCTCTTAAGTTTTCAAGGAGAAATGCATTTCTGCATAGCCTTCTAATTAGATTAAAATAGGAGAGTTGCACTTTGAAAGACCATTTTTTAAATTAATTGTATAGTTACCATGGAACACTGAGTTGTTAAAAAACTTTTGAACTGAGGATCAGAATTCTTTAATGATTAAAAGGGAACAATTATGATAATGCATAATTTTTGATAGATTATCCGCAGTTTCTCCAAAATTTGATTTATAAGCTTCCCTGATGGGAGTGTGGCTCGACTTGTTGTTAGAACTTTATTGAATTACAGAGTGATGAGAAATCATTAGATCCTAGATCCTTCAGTCTGAATTCCTGTATATCATAGTGTGTTAAATTTGACTAATTTAACCTGTATTGATCCATTTGGTTGAAGAATACCAGGAAAGTACTTCTTGAAATCTTAAAGGAGCTGGTAGTCTGATTGTAAAAGTCAGTCATACTTTCTGTTAAATAGCTACAGTTTTTTAAAGAAAAATCTTTTGGCTTCCATTCCTTTACACTTGTAGTGTTTATACGTATGTAACCCAGTTTTGGTGCTGTTCAGTTGTATGCAGTTCAGACTCATAACCAGCCATTTTTGTTGAAGATGGTGATGCACAGTGATTGTTTCTTTCTTGAGGGCATAAACAATGGAGAAATGAACATTTTATGATTGTTTCTCCCTAGCCATGATTCAGGCAACAGCCTTTATTACTCTCAGTACTTCTGTGAATTAGATAATTTTCAGAGTTGGCCCTTTAGACATCAGAATAATTTTTCTAGAAAACTGAATTTTGATGTTTGACATATAGAATGTCTGCTTTCCTACCATATATATATTTCCTACCATTTATATATTTCACACCAAAGATTTCTGGTAGGCAAAAATCACAAACAAATCACAAATCACAAACAGTGACTTCTTGTACGAGGAGTGAGAATTGAGTGTGTATCCCCTAAATTTTCAAACAAAGTTTGGCCTTTTCTTCTTGGTGAAGAGAGGTACTCTTTGCAGGCGTGATCATGCTTTTATCTTAGACAGATTGAATGATGTAAGATCCAGTCCCATTTTCTATTTCCCAGCCAGTTGAGTTAGATGGCTCTATGCTTTTATATATTGGATACTTCTAAAATGTCTAGCTTGTCTCATGCATGCTGTACGGCATGCTTAGTTAAACTGGTGAGGAATTCCAGATTCCAGTCAAAGAGGTATATCGATAAAAGAAAGGTATTTTACCATTCATTGTTACAGTTTTGTGGATGAGTTAACTGAGATTTGGAAAGTCAAAAATAGAGTGAAAAATAATAAATAGAATAAAAATGGGTAAACAAAGGAAATGTCAAAACATGAGGATAGTGGACTAGGCTTAGGACAGAAAGTTGCTCATCAAACTTGGAGTAAGAAAAGAATTTACTAATGACAGACAGCCATTGAGTGCTATATGAAAGGAGCTGGTAGATAAGATTGGTGGCCAAAATAGTTTCTGAAGAGTCGGAATTGTCTTGACTTATAAGTCATAATGAATTTAAATTTGACAGTTTGACAGTCATATCTTGATTTAAAAAGATGTGAGAATTAATAACATCTAGTCCAACTGACTAAATTGTCTTCAAGATGAAGAGCAGCAATAGTTTCAAGCATGCATTCAGTTCTAGATTAGTTCATACAGCTAAAGTGTGCCTGCAATTCTAGCAATTTTCAAAGTCCCTTTTCATCTTGTATACAAAATGAAAAACATTCTCCTTCTATATGAGAAAGAATGTCCTGAGTGCTGGAGTAAAACTTGTAATCTGGTGGTACTTTCAGAAGATGCTTGTCTTTACCTCATTCTTTAATGACCAGCGAGCTTCATGTTTGAACAGTGCATTGGGTTTGCATGGCCAGGTTTTAGTAGCAGGCAGGTTACAGGGGTGTCTTTTGTGGGAAGCTGCCAGATGCTTCCTCCACGTCCCATAGAGCTGATGCCATACCAAGAGTCTCCAGGATGGAGTGACAGTGGTAGGGCTTCTGGGATAACACGTTTTAGAAAGGGAGTAGAAAAATTGCTGTACAACAACAGCCAGAAAAGATGAGTGAGAATATGTGAGGTAAACAACTCTGATGTCTTCCGTCTTTGACTATAGCAGTCTCTCAAATTTACAGTGTATGAACACCTCAGCAGGAAGCAGAACACATTAAGCCTATTCCTGCTAGATGTCCAGGAGTGATGGAGTTCAAATGGCTTGAATTTTTAGGCACAGTTTAACTATCTTTTTAAGTTTAAAAACCCCAAACCAAACAAACAAACAAACGAACAAAAAAAATCCAACAAAATGAAACCAAACCAAACCAACCAAAGAAACAAAAACCCCAACACAACAAAACCAACAAAAACCCCAACAACACAAAACCAAAACAAACCTTAACCAAAATGTGTCCACAAGCCACATAAGACCATACATAATTATTTTGAACTCTCTTACTCTCCACTCTCCATCCCCTGCCCTGGTCTTTTTTGCTAAAGGAACACTGTATTATTTTATGCCTGCTTTTATAATATTGCAGGTTTTAAAAAGTTTTCTTTGGGACTTCAGTTTAAGTGACATGCATATAAAATAAAATGTTATAAACAAATGGCAAAACCCCCAGTTGTGTGACATGTTTGTTTATATTTAAAATATGAAAAAAGTCTGTCTCTACATATCTGAAATATTATTTGAAGTTCAGAATTTGCAATACTAAAACAATTTTCCTAACATCAAAGCGTTTTTATCCGGGAAACTGAACATAGTAACACTTCACAGGTCTTAACAAAAGTGCAAGAAGAATAAATGGGGATGAAGTAGAAGGTTATAATAACCTTCAGGGCATCTTGAATTTCCAAAGGATATCTGAGCTCAGAAGTTTGCTTCCTAATTGGAGCCAGTACTTTCCACGTTGACCTACAGTGTAAAGACCTGATACACTTGCACTATTGGCTTTGTGTAGCACACAAGCCTTACTTGATGTTACTGTTGTGACATGAAGACTGGATGGCTATGGCAATGTAATCAAGGAGAAGTTTGTGCTCTGCTTTTTTGTAACCGTCCTGCAGAAGTCTGTCATTTTCTGCAAGAAAGTTTAGGTTTCTGAATAAACTACATTGGTTTTTAGTAATTTAGAAATTGCTGTGCTTTTAAGAGCGTCATTTGTTATTTAATGGTAAATGATGCTCATTAATAAAAATTGTTTTTATGGGGTGTTCAGTCATCATCCGTAACTGAGAGAAGAACAATATTTAGAAAGTAAATAGGAAAAATTAGGATAGAAGTGTGCTAAAATTATGTTGAATCTCATATCAGATATGCTTTTTCAAAAGCTCCTATTATTGAATTAGTTTGTTTCCCAAGTTCTCAGGGAACTAAGTTGTTTCACCCAAGTTTTAAAATTCTGCTGTACTTCAAAATAAAACATTAGGAATACTCCAAACTGCAGAATGATGTCCAAATGCAGGAAATCAGTAGTTAAGGTTAAAATCCATGTTAAGACATGGAAATAGAAAGTTAAGTAACTAATTAACCTTGATTCCTTCCTTGAGGGATATGCAATGTTAGGTAGTTTCAATACATGCTATAAATGTTTGGAATCCTAAATTAAAATAAATTGACTTTTCAAGACAATACTTTCTGATTATTTATTTGTTCATTTGTAATGTCATTTAATGGTGAATTTTAATTTTCATGCTCTTATGTAGCTATAACCAATGCTTTTATAACATTGGCTAAAAATATGTAGAGAGCTACGTAGAAAGAGGAGAATTCTCTTTTAAGAGACAGCATGGGGAAAATATTTACAAAAGTAAAGGAAAAGTGCTTACTTTTGTTACTAAGAAACAAAAATCTGATTGTTGTAAGATCTCCAAGATTTACTATAAGTCATAACAATTGAGAAATATTTCACTACTAGTGACACTACAAATATTTCTCTAGTAGACATGAGAATAATTAATAAAATTACCGTATATGTCTACATAGAGATCAAGCTTTGTTCCATGTAGCTCATAACTCTGATACAGTAGGGAAAAAAATTCTATTATTCTGTAATAGTAGTTTGTATTCAGGTTCACCCACTTTTTGCTAAACAAAATAATGTTGAAACATGGTAGTTTTCCCATTCTTCCCTCATGTATTTTCTACTGGCACTAAGAAAAAGCACATTTAAAGCCATGCCTGTTCACAGATATAGGGAAGCTAACAGTTCTAATTTTTCAGTGTAAGCCCTAAACAGACATTCTAAGCTATATGAAATATATATCTGTAGATTTAAGTTACACTTTTTTAAACCAATATGAGGATAAACATAATACACTGGCCAAATTACTTAATACAAATTTTATGAAATTTTTTTTATCCTAATATAATATACTCAGTTTCTCCAAGCAAATTATGATTCACTGTTTAGGTCTTCTGTCAAATACAAGAATACTTGTTCAAGCATGCCCACACTGTGGCCGAGATTTACTTTTAGAAACTTTTAAAGTATTCTTCATTGATGCACTTTATGACTCTTCCCTACCCTTTACTTCATTCTCCGTAAATGTTAGGTCAGTGTGTCTAACAGCCTGAGACACTGGAGGAAATTCTCGTAATGTACATAGGGTCAAGATACTTGAAAATAGCCCATTTCACTCTTAGCATGTGTGTTCATCACCCAGTACAGATAATTAGTATTATAAAACCTATTAAGGTGTTAGTTGCTTTTCTTTCTCTTAGTAAGATACGGTGCCAGTTCTTTATCCTGAATATATGTAATTTTTGGAGCTGTAAATCAGCTTCAGATTATGGACAAGAAGATCCAGTGCTTGACTTTGTAGTACTTCTCTTGCTTGTGTTCCTGTAGCTTTTTTCCCCACCTGACTCACAGTTCTGTCTCTGGCACACTTCTTCCTAATGCTGTTAAACAAGTGGCAGAGCAACATAAAAGACACAGATTTAAAAAAAAAATGGATCAAATTCATATAACTCATGAATTGGTAATAAACAAAAAAGGTAACATTCTCTATTGATTTAGAGAAATGAAGCATTAGCAATCTGTGCTTTTTTGAAAGCTCCAAACACTAAGAAAGCTAGGAAATTGTCTGATATGCAGATAATTAGTACTTTGGCTGGATAGCAGAGATAATTGGTTGAGAAATAGCATTTCACCTGAGTACCAGTTTTAAGGTAACTTCAGGGCTAATAAAGTACGTGGTATACAGAGTAAATCTCAGTGAAGAGAATGGAGATGCATTCAGATTGGTGTGGATTTGTCTTCTCTGAATCCAAAGTGTCTGGGTAGTAAATAAGAACAGAAACATTCTGGCTGTTTCACAAACATGACTGCTGTAACTTCATTCATTTCATATCAGCAATAAGCGTTTTGGCAGCTATAATCATCATTGTTTAGAACTGCCAAACTTATCAGTAACCAAATGAAACTGTAGGGACCTGCAATGCTGGTTTATTGCAAGATAAAGGAAGGGTAGACAAGAAGTTTATATTCACATTCCCTCTGCTTATACTCTAGGGTCTCTGCTTTTCTGTTGCCCTTTTATTCAATGCAGCTGATACTAGTTATCTCCCCTGTGATTTTTGGGGTTGGATTGCAAGTTGGATGTGTATTACAAATAATTGCCTCAGATAATTTTTTCAGATATAAGGAAAAACAGATTGCCAAATGAAAGCAAATCTGTTCAGTTACAGATGTTAGTAAGTGAAGCAGGCAGTAAGCACTTCTAGGATGTGCTACCTTGGAATTTTTTTAAGAAGCATACAAACTAGAGATAATTTGCAGGACAGCTTCAGTAGCAATTTTAAAATTCTTTAGTGTTTCTGCTTTGCACAATTCTTTAATGTAAAGTAAGTGCTCTCTTGGGAAATGAGGAGCCATAATGCATAAAAACATAAGAGCTGCTGGGTTAAACATCCTTCCTTGAAATGGTAGATGGAAAGATAACTTCATAGAATAACTTCTGTGTCAGCTGAGGAGATTTCAGTCTCTGTTCACCCATCTGGCTGTTTGTAAAGACAAAATTTTACTGGTAGTTTTAATCAGGCTTTTTAAGGAGTGCAGTCTATGTATGGTTAGTGAGTTTGAAAAGGTAGGCAAATTATAACAGTGGCTCCACAAAGAATATTTTATGATCCTTACTTTCTTCCCTATGTTTCCATGCCAATCCAATTGCAAACATGCTTTTGTAAAGACCTAGTTTTAATGTAATGATGGCCAAATATGACCAGCATGTTCTGATGGAAATAAAACTGGTAATTTTGTCAGAAATGTGTTTCCATCTTCAGTCCTGCCCACAGGAGGGCAGATTACTGGACTGTAATGGACTGCTGCCACTACTATCCCTTCTGCAAACATTAGAAAAAGTTACCTGCACCTCATGATCATATTCCTCCTAAATTCAGAAGCAAGGACAAGTAGAAAAGCCTTCTTTCTTTGATTTCGGTGAATTAATATTTATAAAGTATACCATTGGCTCATGGAAAGGCATTGATTGAGTTCCCATGCGCATCAATTATGGCTTCTATTCACAGACATGCTTTTTATCAGGCATATCACTGCCACTGTCACCAACATTATCTTCTTCACAAGGAGAGCAGGTAGAAGGAAAGTTATCAAACCATGAAGATTTTTGTTTTACTTAAATGCCCAAAAGATAAAAATTTAATTTCCCAGAGAATTGGAGTCTGTAAGTTTTTTTAACAAATGGAATACACTAACTAGAGATAAGCTGAATATAAGAATCATCCAACTCATTTCTATAAAGGAGTGATTTATGGAGATTATTTAAAAAGTTTTTCTGTTTTCAGAAATGGTACAGAGACATTTCAAAAAAGGAATGTCTCTGTTTGAAGTAACCCAGTTTCTAGGAAATAATTGCAGCAGAGAACAGGTAAATAAAGCACATTTTTCATTGTAAATTTCTGGTTCAGTTTGTTGCACAGGACATCTAAGTTCTTTCCTCTCGTAATATGAATAGATATGGATAAAATCATAAGAATTAACACTGGTTTATAAGTTTCATTGCATTATATACATTGCTTAGATAAGTTGATTAAAGCTGTATTTTTTATTAGCAAGGGGCATTTTTTATTTGATTATATAACAGTCTAAGGTGTCAGTCATACCTGTCCAGTTTATGACTTCTGCATTTATGAGATATCACAGACTGAGCCAGACACATGCAGGCGTTGCTGCAGAATATGTATTCCATAGGGACGCATCCCATAGGGAAGGCAGTGATGCTTTTTTGATGATGAAGTCCTTCCTAATCCTATAGGAATCATTATCATTCACTGATGTTCTTTATTTTTTTGGAAGGAATGGTTGCAAACACCAGGTTTTATGACCATCTGAAGAGGTGAAATAGTGCTCAGTGTATTGAAGTTCAGGATAACAATAAAGTCTTGGGGTTTTATACCACATTCTGAAGCAATATGTTCAGATTAATATAACACAACTGCCACTGCTTTCAGTTAAGAAGGTGGCATGAACTGGTATGAAGTCGTATTGTCAGCTGATAAAAGGTCAGTTTCTTATCTATTACTTTTTTGTATGTTCTTGCAGTCAGTCCTAAATCAGTCAGTTATAGAAAATCAAAACTGAATGCCTCAACACATTTGTGTTCCTGAGTGGTAAGAAATCAGAAAGTCAGTCCTTTTAGCATGTAGAACACTCCAAAGACAGACCTCTCTTTATGATTCTGGGGGTTCAGAATCTCAGTTTTGGCATTGTTTTAATTACTTCTCTGTGTCATTATCAGGGAAGTTCCTGTGTCTCTCACTATCTGCCCCTCTGATTTCTTAAGCCTTCGAGAAGAAATGAATTTGACCAAAGCATAAAAAAACAAGAAATGAAGGAACAAACTTTTCTCCCTAGGAGACTGAATGAAAATTAATCAAGGACTAAGAAAGTGGATACATGTATACTATTGAGAAATATTCTGTTCAGATGCTTCATTTATGCCACATCCATAATGTATACATTATTGACTGTCCTAAACAAAGACAGTCTGCGATGAAAGTCTGTTGAAATAGATTGTGAATTTACTTCTAGTTTTAATTTAATGCTTATTTTGATGATTTGTAGTTCAAAGGTTTTCGAAGACATAAAGATTCTTTAGGATTTTTTTTACTAGGGTCATATCATCTTTCTTGAAAGTTAATTTCTTTCCTGACGATCTCTTTTGGCCAAGTTCCATCCAGAGGTTTCTTATTTTATTTTCTGCTGATTTTTAATTGTCTTCATTGTGACATTCTCTGACAAAGCAAAGCTCTAACAGAAGGGCTCCAAGTCCCTCTGTGAGTAGATATAGAGGTGGAGTGTGCATACAGGGTGGTCCTAGGAACTGCAAAACCCAAGTTCTACTTCAATTATCATTGGTTGCACTGTTCCTATATACAGTGTATTGTTACAGCAACAGCACCCATTCTTTATCCTTTTTTACTAATCCAGATGTCTGCACTATAATAAATATTTCATATCCAGGTACCATACCAAATAAAGGCTTGAGTGCTCTGTATTTGTCTTGCAAATTTGTCTTGTCTTGCAAGAATACTGTTATGTTTTCTTTAAAAACTTTGGAAAACAAATAAAATGCTTCCAAAAATCCATAGAAGGAAGGAAGGTTATGTTATTGTGCTGTATTTTGAGATCTTAATAAACTAAACAGAACTTAACTGACTCTCTACTTAGGAGTTCTCCTGCGCTGTGTTCTTTTAGGTCCAGCATGATTGCTGTCAAGGTGACAGTATGTTTTAAGCGATATATGATGCTGTAGAAAAGTAATGGGCTGTTTCTCTTCTACTCTTTTGAGCAGTTTTGGTATGAATCATGATGGAATTGGAAATTCCTGTGGGACCAAAGGTCATGAAGCAGCAAAGCTAATGGCAGCTCATATTACAGCAAACACCAATCCTTTCTCCTGGTCAGCTTGCAGTCGAGATTATATCACCAGCTTTTTAGAGTAAGTAATCTCTCAAGAAGAATGAGTTTTTAAAAAAATGACACCTTTTGGGATCAGTTGTAGAGATATAATGACCTGTTTTGCTGGTTTACATTTTTATAATGAATAGACAGAAATATAAGTAATTTAAAAGTCATTTAATGTGAGTAATTTGAAACTCCTATTTGTGTAGAGCATTATTTCAGTGTAATGCAAAAACTTCTTTTGTTCCATCCACCACCTTAACAAATCTCTACTGTTTTTATTCTACTCAAAAGTTTCTGAAGTGCTGATCATACCTCATTACTTCATTAATCTTAGAGTGGGAGGGCAGAATTTGTCTATGGATCATGTTTTGTAAGCGTACATAATGTGAGGGAATCTTATGAAGGGAAGATGATTATAGCTCTGTTGCTTATACATTTCATTCTTCAGATGTTTTTCATGTGATGTCCTTTGGTACCAGTGGTGAGAGTATAAAGATTATAGAAGAGTATGGCATAGATCTTTATATTAATACCTTAAAATTCTCATAACCTCTACTTCTGTGGTGATTATTATCCAGAGGTAGTTTGCTACCTGAAATTTCGCCATGAAAAAATGCAAACAGTCAAAATATGTTATTCACAAAAATGTACTCATATCAATATATACATTAGTATAGATGATTCATAATGAAGCCTTGTATGTGTTTTAAATTTTGAAGACAAGTATATATAACTGTGAGTTCACTGAGAACAGATTCTTAACATATTTGTTTTGATGCTGAAAGATGGGCTTTATTGGAGGCAAATAACAATTAGTTGGCAAGTTCAGTGTCATCAGTGCAATCATTCTCTTAAGAAATACAAGTTGTTCAGAAATTCAGACATTGTATTTTAAGAGAGGGACTTAAAATCAGTCATTTGTCTAACGGCGAGGCTCCAAAGAACAAAATTAGCATCTCCTTTTCTTTTAGGGATCTAACTTCAGAACAAGATGCTGTCTTCTGCATCTTTTCTGAAGGGTCTTATCTACACCAAAAGTTTTGGTTGGTTCAAATGTAGCTTCCCACATGATGTAGAGAATCACCAACTTGGGCTGTCAAGGTGCTTGAGCTTCTGTAGAGTTAGTGGGAAGAGACAGACGTTTAATGTTTGTGCTACTAAGAGCAGGAAAACTTCTCATCATCACCTACTGTGATAGGTTTAAGGCACTTTTTATCTCACATCTGAACTGTGCACCCATGCAGTTTTATGTACTGTTGTATTTAAGATGAATGTCTAAACTCAAGCAGTAAATGAATAAATCATCCCCACCATTTAAGTGTGATACAGGTTTCTCACAGTATAATTTCATTTTCTAAGGGGATATATATATATATATATATATATATGTATATGTATGTATTTATATATTTATTTAACACTAGTGTTATTTAAAAAAATATATAGTTATTTTGTTTTATAATTACCAATTACTTATGTTAATTCAGTGGTGTTCCCATTAGTAGTCTTTATAGTACGTCATTGCAGCCTGGTTTTAACTATGAAAAAGAATATGGTTTTCATATCTCTTCTAAGATTATGTCACAGATTTGTAGTTCTGACTGTAAGCTTACCATTCAGGTATTTCCTTGTAGTATTTGGGAGCTTACCCTTCTTGTTACACATCTGCCGTTCTCTGTCTCATTTATTTCTGTTTGTTGCTCTTCTCTGAAAAAACTCTATTTTGATCCCGTAATTGTTCTGACAATAAGTTGTCTGTTGATGAGGACATAATTCAACATAAAGTGAAGGAGTTATTTCTTGTTTATGGATTTATGGAAAGGAACATGATAAAATATTGTAGCTTGTGTTATTCTGCAAATATAATAGAGTAGACATTTGTTCATAATGCCTCTGCAGAGTTTCAGATTTTAGCCTGATGTATGCAGTGGCCTTTCAGATTTTTACTGCCAGTTAAAACATTCTTATCTTAAGCCTTTTTAATTTTTTTTAAATTTATTTAGTTTATTATTTACTGTTAGCATCTCTATTATTCTTTTCCATTCCATAGGTTTGATTTATAGTTAAGTTTAATTTTGAAGTCTGTGAGATGGCAGTGAAATTGCAGTTACATTAATATAAAGCCAGAAGTACTCTGTTGAATCTGTTTCCATAGTCCTAATCTCCTCAAGTTTTTTGAGGTACTTCTCTATCATTGCCAGTGTTTGCAACTCTACTCAAATTACTACCATATATGAATTTCTTTTTTTTTTTTCCAAAAAATTCATTACTGTGGATGCTAGGTGATATTTGAACTAGAGGAAAACAAAAATCTCTGCATAGCATAGCATTTTTTTTCAAAGCTACCTTGGACACACACAATTGTTGTAGATTTTCCAGTTTATAGAATACTGTGTTAAATACTGTGGTAAGAGTCAAATACAACTTTTTTTTCATCTACTAACCCTATAATCCATTTTCAGAAATGTCAGATTTCTCAAACATGCTCTGTTCATTATAAATCTGTGCTTCTTGTTCTCTGTTAATGCAACTGGAATGAATTTTGATAGAATTTTATTACATGTTCACAGTATTTTATGGTAAGGAAGATTAATGTTGGTTTACTAGTTTACCAGCTCAGGTCACCCCTTGCTACTGGAGTTCTGCACTGAGGAGTAACCATCAAGTGTCACCTGGAGGGTATCAGTTCAGTCAGCAGTAGTTGGGAAAGCAATTATCTTTCAGGAGTGCTGGAAAGAAGATGGAAAGAGTATGAATATGGCTCAAAGGGTGACAGTAAGACAAAGCAAACTTGTGTAATGCTAACAGGTATGCCTAAACTCTCCACAAAGATGATCAACCAGTGCAGATACTGCAATAGCCAAAGTAAATATTTTTTTTCTGAAGAAAACATTCCCTGAAGCACATAATAGCTGTTGTCTATCAAGCTTTTAGGAAGAGTGAAAGATTAACATAATTCAGTTTATGAACTGAATTATTCATAAGTGCTTTGCAATGGCTTTAATTTCACTAAAATTACATGGAACTAATTACAGTAACACTGACTGAGAATTGAAGGCTTGGAGGGCAGTCTCAGGGGACAGAGATTTCTGTGAGATGAGTCGAAACCTGTAATATCTGTTCATAGGAGAAAAGAACCAAGACAAAAATTTTAATGACTGAAAAACAATTAGTATGAATTTCATTCCATGCAACATGTGTGTATGTATGTATTTTCTATGTTTTGTCATCTGGAATCATAGTTTATTCTTCTTGTCAGTAGCAGGAGAGGAGTTAAAAGAAGCAAGATGGCCAGCTCTGCCTTTCAGAGGTAGAATTGTCTTTTGAAGATGGAGGAGAACTAAGAATCTTAAATTATTTCAGTAAGATCTATCACCAGAAATTCTTGGAGACACTCTGTGATTGCCATACATCAGAATTTAGATCTTAGACCACAACTTTCTGACTCTGAAAGGGAGCCAAAACTATCTAGCTCCAAGTAAGCCCATGCAGACAATATAGGGGAAAAAAAAATCATTCCTTGTTCTGGTCCAGATATCATCTGCCCAATAATCTTAAATATACAAGTGGATATGCAAGGTAAATACAGGATACGTCTGTATATGCCTCATATATTATCTGTGGCACACTGACCAGTTCCCTCGTACTCCAGAAATGTAAAGTACCTTCTGAAAAAGTATAAACCAAGAGTAGTTTTGAAAGATAAGATCACATCAATCATATCAAAATTTCATATCTCTTTTTACGAATCAGTGGAGAAAATTTGCATTCAGTATTATGTGTTGACCATACAATTTGGATTATAATTTGCTGATTTTCTTTAAATTATACTAAGATTTGCTATTATACTATTTTTTGCTAACAGGTAATTAAATAAAAAACATGTGCCCTCATTTGCTATAGGTTTCTGTAACTTTGAAAGTCTTACGTTTTACTTAAAAGACTACTTAGATAAAAAAAAGACCTAAGAGTTTCTGTCATTATGGGGATGGCAAAACGGCTTTGAGTGCTTACTTTGCAAGTATTACTCTTTGTCTACCTTTTGATTTATTTAAATGTAAGGAAATTGTAAAGTGCAGAATTAGCTTCAGATTTCCATTAACTTATTTGTAGAATATCTGATGAAATAAATGATTGATCCAGTATTTTATATGTTAGTATCTCCTGAACTCGTAAAACCAGATTTTGTTAAGAGGATGGTTTTGATAGATGAACCAATAGATTTTTCTTAGTATGGCTGCTGGATATTCCAGTGAATAAATTAATGCTTTGAAACACAGGAAAGTATGGGGGATAGTATGCATTAAAGAAACAGCAAATTACTACCTCCAAGCAAAAGGAAAATTTAGTGTGATGAAAAGACTGTGCAAAATTACAAAGTCTTGCATATGAAATTGATACTAAGACAGAGCCAACCTTGGCATAAAAGAATGGAAAGAAGTATATTTTGTCAGGAGGGTGAGTGGTAAATCTGAATATCCCTAACATTCAAGAAAGTTTCTATTTAGTAATTGCATTTGGTTTCATTGTAATTTTAAGCGCATCAAATCCAAATCACAGTTCTATTTTTTATTTCCAGATTCTACAAATATTTATACTTAGATCTGTAGACTACTGAGCAATGTACAGAGTTTACCCATTAATGTCAAGTAAAGCAACTTTTGTAACCTGTACAGAATTATAATCTGATGCTTTTTTAAAAATCAGTTTTTTACTTATAAATATGAACTAAGGATTCTGTTAGGAGCCAAATGTATTGGTATGTAAATAATTATTGGTATTTATATGGAAAAGCGCTCTATATTTTTTGTTAATAATTTTTACTATTGCTTTTTTCATATTTTATGGGTAATTTGATGTCAGAATTAAATAAAACATTATGTATACTATCAATGGATTTATGTATATGACTGTTTAGCTATAACAAATATTTATAATACATTTAATATGTGATCATTAAGTGTAGCTTGCACTATAGTCAACATCATTGTTATGAATGAGGCCATTGTGTGGCACTCAAAACCAGTTTTCAGAGCTAGTGTTCTGGGATATTTTCTTCAGCCATTGAAGGAGTTGGGTCATAGTGTATAAATAGGGACGTTTGGGAATAGGTACTGTAGTAGGAACATAAATCCTGAGAGATCTACATCCACAGTTTTTGCTTTTTTTCCTTTTTATTGGTCTTGGATACAACTGTGATATCTGTGCTGAGATAGTGATCCTGAGTTTCATGCTGTTCAATCTGTAAAGATTTAGAAACATTTAATCCCTGGTTGGTATTAATTTGGTTGAGCTGTTAGCAGTGATAGCAGTCTGGAATCTTAAGCTTTCCTTGTATGTTCTAGTATCTTTTTTATCCTTCCAAACAGAAGAATAATTTGTTGTCCTGTGCTTTTTTTTTTTTTTAAAAAAAAAGTAAATTATATTGTAGAATGTTTTAAAATTATCTCTGGAGACACTACACTGGACTACTGGACTGAAATGACACCAAGCTTAGCTATTTTATAATTCAAATAAGTCCCAGTATGCCCTATAAAACTTCACAAAATTAACCTAAAGTGAGATAAATGAGAAGAACTTTGTGTACTAGTAGTACCTTGCAGAATAATAGAATGTAATGGCCAGTTCGAGATCATCTTACATTAAACATTTATCCACCCCATGTTCAAGAATGCAAATGCTCTGCAGAGATATCCCACAGATTTTTTGACTTGGTGTATATGCTTCCATTATATGATAAAATCACAAAGCACAAAAGCAATTAGGAGTAGAAATTTTATAAAATTGTGGATATTAAAGTATTTGGGGCATTGCTTTTTTTACATCAACACTTTTATATGCCTGACTGATAATAACTATTAGATATCTGCTTATGAAGTTCTCCAAAACAATTAATCTTCTTGGACCTTATTGGTTAATTCCCCTACATATAACATAAATTTTTTTTCTCAAGTATCTGGGTTTTGCTTTGATGGAACAAAGAAAGAGAGAAAGGGGCATACACACAAGTGTACTGGACCATTCCCAAGTCTTCTAAAAGCTTTCTGGAGAGGTTAAATGGTCCTCAGCGTGTGTCCATCCTTTGCACAGCTTTGGTCAGACCTTTCATTACCAATGGAAAGTCTCTGGTTTTATTAATGTGTTTATAAAGGTCATGCCATTTCTTTTCCAGGATACTTCAGTTCCCGCAATACAGGATCAGGGGTCAGTTTTGCTCAACTGCTTGAGATAAATAAAAGTGAAGCAGAAGGAAATAAATTTGCAGTCTAGAGGTTGTGATATAATGTAGCTAGTAAGAGAATGATTTCTCAGTAGTAATTTTCTCACTTAATTACTACACCAATATTTCGTTACGGTGCAAATCTGGTGATAAGAACAGAAGAGTCATATTGTGGCATTCAGTACAAGGATTTTAGACTTGCTTTTCTGCCATTGTGTGTCTTGTAGAGTAGGTATAGATCTAATTTAGCAAATGTAAAGATTTAGAACAGATTCTGTAATTTAATTTGGCCAGGGGTACATATGCCTGTGGAGAGAAGTCACTGAAGGTAATGAGTTTTTTTAAATGCTGTGCCCTTGACCGCCTGTTTACAAGATCACGGTTTACAGTTGTCTTGTAAACTCTGCGATATTGGAATCTATGGAAATGTTCCCATCATATGGCAATACTAGCTCAAGCTGGTGCCAAATGCTAAACTTCTCACTGCTTGTTTAAGGAAAGATTCTGTCTGCAGTTTAGTCCAGACATTGCAGAAAAATCAGCTTGTATGTCAGTTCTTTTAATAGTGGAATTATTAACATGCACTCATACACGCAAAATACAATACACTGAAATATTTGAAAAGATTCAAGGATATTTTCCCAATTTCTGCTGCTAGAAAATATATATATATACTTGCAGTAATTACATGGGATAAAGGGGAAAGTGCACCATTTTTTAAATGCCAGAACCACACAGTTGATATTTCAAAAGTAGATTTCAGCTGAGTGGATGCATGGGTGTGGTGTGTATGCATGCATGCAGGTGATTCACACCAAATTCCTTGGAATTTGTCATCAAGTACTGTGATTTTTTCCAGTATTTACCTGATTCTTGTCTTGTCTTGCTATTTGCCACCTTCTGAAGTGGTTGGCAGAGGTTTGTTTCTTCATTTTTCCAAAGGATCTTTAGTAGTATTTTGAAGACTTGATCAAAATAGATTTAAAATGAGAACATAAAATGTGTAGTTAAAGGATGGTTTTTGCTCTTTTTTTAATCTGCAGATGAAAAGTATAGAAAATTTGTGATCTCCAAAAAAACTGTGTAGAACATTCACTTCTGAAATTACATTCCTTTGGCAAGGTGCATGGAAAAGATTTGGGAACATAAGTGCTGGCAAAATTGGTGGGAATGTTGGAAAAAAAAATTAAGTGTTGCCATAAGAATTTTTTTTAAATCCTCACTTATTCACATGTTTAATGAAAGTAAAAAAACATCTGTCCTTTTTTATGCACACTGACCCAATAAAACGGAATAATTGTGTTTAGTAAAGTTCAAAGTTTTCTAAACAGAACTCAGTCTGGTTTTCGCTTTCTTTGTTATTTATTCCACTACACTAAAATATTGTGGTTGAATGTGGGCATATTTTGGGAAAAAAACATCAACCGCTGAACAAAACAGTGAATATAAAAAGCCAAAAATGTTGAAGTTTGCAAAGATGATTCTTTTGGTTCCAACATTAATTTTTTAGGGCTAAATATTAATACAATAAAAAAGATCTTGGACCCATAAAAATTTTTTCACTCACCATAGCATAGGTAGCTTTGAAGTTCCTGCAGAATTTTTACCTCTGTAACCATTTTCTTCACTTGAATGGAAGAAAAGCTTGCATGTTAAGATCCTGATCCTATAAACATTTCGTCATGTTGAAACTTGAGTGTGTTTTAGTTTTACATTCTATCTATAAGATTATACTTAGTTGTTTGAAGGATCAGACGGGTAATTTCAAATTGTAAACTGAATTTCTTGCATTTGCCTAATTTGTTTATTTTTTCATTCTATGACTAAAGGTAGCTATTCTTCAATGAAAACAAATAGGAATCATAAACCAAAAATGAAAATCAGTCTTGTGTGGCTCAGAAATTATCATACTTTTAAAAAGGATAACATATAAAATTATTTCACAATCTAAAATAAGTATTTCTTAAAATAATAATGATGAAGAAATATTTTAATTTCCTAATTCTCTCTAAATATTTTCTCTTGTTAATATGGGTGTACCTTCTTACTGTCTGTTTATTGCAATCATATTTGTTCACACCCAGCACTGTTAAAAGTAAGAACTAGATACGTAATATCATTACTGTGATTTACAGTCAGTAGAATTCCTAATTGATTTGGTCCTTTATGTTGAACAGTTCGGGCCGTGGTACTTGCCTTGATAATGAGCCTCCCAAGCGTGACTTTCTTTATCCAGCTGTGGCCCCAGGTCAGGTGTATGATGCTGATGAACAGTGTCGCTTCCAGTATGGAGCAACATCCCGCCAGTGTAAATATGGGGTAAGAAGTCTTAATCCTTATGCTGAGTGTTCTGCTTAGTCATTTGTATATATTCCTTTATAGCATAAATCTTTAGTCAGTTGTAGTAGTGGGTTACAGATTTCCAGTAGCATGTCCAGTGCTATCATTTTTAAGCAAAGGGTTGATCTTAATCCTTATGCTGCATCTTTTGCTTGAGCCCTTTGTATGTGCTGTACACTAAATATACGTAACAACGAGCCAGGTAAGCTGTTCTTTAAATGTGGGGAAAAAAAAAGAACCCAGAACACTCAAGCCTGATCTTTGTAAAGTGTAATAGAGAATTTTCCTGATTTCAGTTAATTGAGATCAGGTTTACGTTGTATTAATCTTGAAACATAAAGTCTGTTTTGTTGGCTTTAACCTTTCAATATAAAGCTACATTTTGAAATTTCTTTTATACTTGTATTGATTTATCAGATCTGATTTTATTTTCTTATTTGTTTGTTTGTTTTTCCCCTGACATTGAGTCTATTGCATCACACATTATTCAGATACCTATTTTAAAAGATGAATTATGATTCTGGGAACAGATGAACACAAAGCTAGAAAGCTGGATAAAATACTGAGTAGCAAAGTAATAGTAAAGATTTGGCTGCAAGTGCTAGTGTGCGATAATTAAAGTAAATTAATTTACAGTGGAAATAAAAATCTTCACATGTGGATCATTGTGTGACAAATATTTACTAAAAATCTTCCAGCCAAAAGTATGCAGTTAAAGGATGCATTCTGCTATGTTTGTTATGAAATAGTCAGGTGAGACACTAAGTAAACATTGAGAATATATCTTATGGTTTAAAGGTAAATAGTTTTAATAATTTTAAATTTTTAGATTATTCAGATAAACTAATGAAATAAAACAAGAAATTCCATTTTTAATATCTCTGGGGTGATAAATACAGTGTTATTTTTGGGATGCCTCTTCATCAGATTTGGAAAGAATCTAATAGCTCTGTAACTGGCTAACTAGCTCTAAGTCTTCTGATTCCTTATCAAGCCTCTTCTGGCCTTTATTGTTCCTCCTAAGGTTTTCAGTTCCCATCACTATTTTTTAATGGCTCTATTTCCTAGATAAATGTCTCTTTATCTAAGTCACACCATTTTTATTTTTCTTTTTTTCTTACAA
>VXBQ01016020.1:13619-30472 GCA_013400175.1 Phainopepla nitens
AAAAAAAAAATAAAAAAAAAAAAAACACCACCAGATCACATGAAGAAAGTCAAAGTATTTGCTGTCCTGACAAAAATGCAAGCATCTCTGCATGGTGACAGTGTGTTCTCCTGGAGCCCTGCTCTGTGTTGTACCCTCCGTGTCGGCTGCTCCGCGTTCTGTCCGTCTGCATTTTAAACAATGTGGCAATAAAATGGCGGAGACGCAGTCTGGGTACTTAAAGTATTTAATTTTGTGTTAAGAAAGCTATTTAAATATTCATATCTTTCCTCCTGGGTACTGCTTACGGCTTTGTCTGTGAGCGTTTGGACNGGCGAGCTTGGACATTTGCCGTGCGGGGCTGAGCAAGATCCCTGAGCTGCTTTTTGCAGAGGTGATGAGCCCATGAAGAGGCAGCTAGGAAGGAAGAGTTGAGTCAGAAAAAGGAAAATTTCTCCTTAAAGCCAACTCAGAGCGAAGCTGGAGGACCTCAGTTGTACTCTAAGCCTTTAGTGACCAGGACAGGAGGCAGTCACCTTTTTATCCTGCATGTTTTTTTGGGAATTAGGAAAAGCGGAATTGTAAATCTGCTTTATTTTTGTTGGCTCATTTTTCTGATCAAGTCGGAGTAGAGGGAATAGGCTTGAAAGTTCTGTGGGAATTTGCTGGAAATCTGAAGAACTTCATTGAGATAATGCCACCGTGTCCTTTTCAACGTGGCTGTGCTGGACTCCTGAGGGCTTCAGCTTGACAAAATTTCTCACTCTTCCCCTGTTTCATTGCTCTTTTCCTGCCTCCTTTTGTTTCAAACAACTTCAGCTCATCATTCAGAGAAGACAAAGTCCTTTTTTGAGAGGGGGACAGAGCTCTGCCCCCTTGTTCTTTTTTTCCAGGACAGGCTTGTTAGTTGAATCAAAATATAGTGGTTGGGATGGGTTTTCTTTCCTCTTCCAGTTAACAGCCTATCCTTGCACCCTGACCTCCATCAGGCAGCTCTTTGAGTTATTTGGTTCTTGTCAATAGTTCTGTTTATATTTCTCTTTTCCCCACCCACCAATAGGAACGTTATGGAACACAGAGCATCGGTTAATCTTCTAACAAATGAAGTTTAGTCTGAAATGGTTATTTGGGAGGAAAATCTGGGAAGGAGGATCTACTGGAGCAGGAAGGCCGGCCTGTGCTGTAACCCAGCTGCCCAGGGTCTCCCTTTCAACAACTTTTTCCTTTCCAAATTCCACGTCACTCTTTATGGAGCTTCAGTTTTGTTCAAAGCCGTCAGCACAATGCTACAGACCACAAATCAAACCCTGCATCCTTGAACGCTCTCTCCTCTCACACACTTTGGGCATCGCTGTTGATGTCTACAGATTTATGCCAAAGCAAAGAAGAGCAGTTTTTGCTCTTCTCTTCAGGGCTTGCAAAAGTTTGACTAATGACTGCAGAGCCTTACCCGTGCAGGAAAATAGCTGGGAATAAATACTAGCAACACAAACTTAGCGTCCTACATTTTCTGATGCGGGAAGTAGTGAAATCTAATTTTTTACACTTTTTTTTTCTGTTGTTCAGTGGTGTCTCCCATTAGATATGCATTCATTAGGCATATGTTTTAATTGAGTGAAGGACTTTTGTAATGCTTTGTGGTTCCAACGTAGTGACTGGGGTTGATTTTGCTTGATTTATGTCAATTCTGCCGTGTTGTCTCTGCTTTAATTATGGCACCTACATTGTTTTCCCTCTTGTACAGACAATTTCCAAGATCAGATGAAGCGGGAACTGGCGTACAGAGAAGAAATGGTGCAGCAGCTACAAATCGTAAGTTTACTTTCTCTGATAAAAAATGTCTTGAGCTGCTGCTTTGCGTTTTTTAAGCGCGCACCTCAAATTTTTCCTTTGTGAGCCGTGCAGATGCACTATTAATGGAGCTCCTATTGCCTTGTATTTAGCAAGAGGCAAACACGCAGTTCTCAGCTGGTTTGGAGCCTAATTACCTGGAGATTTACTTTCATACAGTAACCAGATGGGTCTTCACGTTTCAGCTAAACAAAATGTGTTGACTCAACACGGAGAGGTGCTTCCGCAGAGAGGAGCGGGGAGGAGCGAATCAGTAAACCTTAAGCAGTTAAATGTTTCTACCTCGTGTGAGTTGCCAAGAGGTGCATTTCAGCCCTCGGTAGGGAATCTGCTCAATCCCTGCTTCTCACTAGAATATAAACCTTAGGATGTGTCTTTTTCTCATTTCAGACACTAGAAGAAGTGGTTAACTCAGCAGTAAAGGATCAAGTTGCCAAAACACAGCTCAGTGCAGGCACACGTTACTGCTGGGTCTCTTGCTTGTTATTTTAAAACCAAGAGGGATTTCTCCTGTGTGCTAGTGCAGCTCTAGATCATCACATTCGACAGTGTTGTTTTGAAAAGTTGATGTTCTTAATCCGGTGCAAGCAAAGGGGATGGAGCATGGGAAGCTGTTCCACACTCAGATAGTGCTTAGCGTGGTTTCAAGAGCAGGGCATGGTGAGGCTGTTAGCTAATGCTTTGCTCTGCTGGAGCTTTTTCTGTGATCAGTCTGACATTGCTCATCAGGGTTTTGTTTTTGAGGTGAGTTTGGCAGACATCCCCTCTTCCCGGAATCAACCCCATGCTTCCCCACTGAAATTTTCCTTCTGCTTGTCACGGGGCCCTGGTGCAGAGAAGGCATTGCCCAGCCTCCTGGTACTGTCATTTTCTAATTGATGAGTTAGGACATAAAAGTAAAGCTGAAGGCCAGGATTGTCAAACTTGTGCTCCAGTGTTTAAAGGCATTTAGCACTGGCCTTATTTTTAGAGCTGCCGAGCATCCACGCACCCCATTCCTGCTGACTTCAGAGATTTCAATGAGAGATGGAGGGTGCTTGAAAGAGGTTGTTTGTGAAGGAAACTCAAGTCCAGAACATCCCCGGGTGGTTTATTTTGCAGCTGGTCTCCACTCTTTTCCTTTCACCTTCCCAGTTTTTATTGTCCCCTTTGTGTCCTGATGCCAGGCAGGAAGTTTGACTTGACCTGTGAATTTTGTCACAGAAGATTCTAATTAGGATGCCATCCTGAAAAGCATTTCCCTTGCTGCTTTGGACTTGAGGCAGGTGACCAGTTGGATTTCCTGCTGCAAAGCACTTCTAAGCACAAAGTTTACGGGCCCACCCCAGTCTTTATCTCTTGTGCCAGCTGAAGTTGGAGCTAACTAACTCTGCCTCCCAGGGAGAGAGCAGATCACCTCTGCATTCACCTTGTGGTCCAGTCGAGAAGTTGTTTCTGGAACTGGATATGCCAGACTTCCAGCAAGCCAGCTGTGGTGGTTTTTCTGATTTTCTTGGGCAGGAAAAGAAACATGATCAAGTAATTCACAGCCTTTTCTCTTACCGATGTGTGCTATGGGCAGACAAAGAGTCATTTGATCATTAAACAGAGCCGTCTGAATGTACTTACAGAGAACAGTTTCAGCATTTAATGTGCTGCACCAACAACTCAGGACCTCTTTCACTCACTACAGATGCCTGAGTTTAATTATTACTAATAGAAATGTTGTCGAATCACCAGAAAGTCTTCATGCTCATGTTTCTGGGGCAGCTTGTGATCAGTGAGACTGATAAAAAGATGTTTGTATGGAAAATTGGGAGACTGCTGCAAATGACGGGTGGGTTTGTGCGAGACGGATGCAGAAATCTTCAGAGATGTCTTGGCTGACAACTGAAATGGAGTCAGCATTTTTGAGATGATAATCCCAGCAGCTGATTTAGTTCATTCATAGGAATATATCCTGTATGTTTATATCTAGAATTAAGATTAATGAACTGAATGTGGTAATGATAGAACTACTTCGGCCTTCCAGGGTTATTGCATGGATGAATTGGTGCACAATACACAAAGAGCGTGGCTGCTTTTGATTTTTTGTGTAATTGCTGTTGTTGTTTTGTTTTTAACTGGGGCAGATAGGCTTTTTTTTTTGTACCTGAGATGCTGCACTACTACTTTAACAGGCCTTTAACCTAATTTTCTTGTCAGCATAGAAGTACAAAGAGAAAAACAGAGGTGTTTCATACATACTGAAATCATAGTTTTACTTAGACCTTCATAGCTGTATGCTTTTGTAATACTAAACTCAAGTTTTACTGACGTAACTAGCCGCAGAACTTGACTTAATTGCTTATAAAAATTACTTTACAAACATTATAGATGCCTGGAATCAGGGAGGTTTTTGGTTCTTCTCACTGCTGAATAGATACAACTTAAATTAGTCCTTCCTGAATATCCCTGGAAAGATTTCAGAGCCATGTGGGTGTGGCACTTGGGGACATGGGTTACTGCGGGCTGGGCAGTTCGGGGGAAATGTTTGGATTTGGATATCTTGGAGGGCTTTTCCAACCTAAATGACTCTGTGACTCCCTAATCNCTGAGCGTAATCACCAGAAGAAATCAACCAAATATGCTGGCACTCGGAAACTTTGCAGCGCCAACACCCGCTGCAGCCCGACGCGAAGCTCCTGCCCCTTGCGCGGGCGGCGGAGAGCGCTGAACGTGACGCTTTTTGCGCCGTTTTTTGGGGAGATTCTTGCCGGTTTTGGGAGCGGGCCGCCGCAGCGCGGCCCGCGGGGGCCCTCTGCCGGCCGCCGGCCGCCACTGCAGCCGCCGCATCCACGGCCCCCCCTGCTGCTGCTGCCGCTGCGCCCCGCCGGAATTCAAAACCAACAGCATTTCCCGGCTTCCTGAAAGCCGGGAGTAAGGCTCAGCTCTCTGGGAAAGCGGGGTGGATGCTGCTCTCTTGCACCTTCACTGGTGGGTGTCTTCCGCAGGCAGCCTGGCTCAGCAGGTGGCTGGAGCAGCGGGATGTTGCGTGGCCGCTGGTTTTGATGGGAATCACAAAATGAGTAAGGCTGCAAGTGGCCGCTGGAGGTCATCCAGTCCAGCCTCCCTGCTCGAGTAGAGTCCCCCAGAGCACATTGCTCAGAACAGTTTTCCAGGCAGGTTTTGAACACCTCCAGTGAGGAAGGCTCCACAGCCTCTCCATGCAGACAGTTCCAGTAAGGAATTTCTTCCCGACGTCCCAGCAGAATTTCCTGTGTTTCAGTTTTCAGAGTGTCTGAAGCAGCTACCAGGAAGTTTTGCAACCTGTTTGTGCATGGCTGTCGGCTGAGCGCTAAGAAACAACCAGTAATCATAATTAACAAGAAAATGTATCTCAGACCCCTGAATGCACTTTTCTCTTCCTCCTCTTGCAAAGTGCTGTCTCCCAAACTGGCTGAGTACAGGGCGTGTATATGGAGATCATTTATAAAATATGGATTTTGCACATGGATCCTGTTGTGCCAGGGGAGGTTTAAACTGGATATTAGGAAAAATTTCTTCACTGTCAGTCACTGAGGTGAGCTGTTCAGGGCAGAGGTGGAGCCCCCATCCCTGGAGGGGTTCAAAGGCCGTGTGCATGTGGCACCTGAAGACATGGGTCAGTGGTGAGCTGGGCACTTGGTGGCCTGGGTTAGTGCTGGGGGAATGGTTGGAATCAATGATCTTACAGAACTTTTTAAACCTAAAATGTTCTGAGATTCTGGGGATCATCTGGCTTTTGTTACTGAGTTGTACAGAAAGGGCCAGCGAGGAGGAACTGCTGCCCAGCAGGAAGGAGGAAATTCTGACATGACACACACGTACAGCCTTAGAAGGGCTCACCTGCCTTTAGAGTTTTGGGTTTCTTCCCAAGGAGACCAGAACTCATCTACGGGGAGAGCCCAGCACAGTAAGCAAGTATCAAGTCAGCTTTTGCCTGAGACTCTGCATCTGTCTGGTATTGTCTTCTGAGCAACTTGTGTTAGTGGAACAAATTTTAAAACCATGAACTTTCTTCCTAGCTGCCTAGTGAGAGAAAAATATCAGAAGCAGCATTGCCAGCATGATGATTTTCATGCTCTAATGTTTTCGTGAACCCCTTTCAAACAGGGCCACGCAGAAGTAGAACACCAAGCAGGAAATTTAAGCCTCCTGCAAACTGAGGAACTTTTCTTAATTTTCCCTCAGAGGTGCCTTACAAGTAGTTTGGGGGTTCTCAGGAAGCGTTATGCTCAGTGGTGGCCTGACTTCAGGAAAAGCTTGGGTGGTTTTCATCACCCCTTGTGGTTTAGATCATCAGGTGATGATCAATCCCCTTAAGTTTACATTGGGATAAAAGGTGACAGGTTTTTGAGTGTGTGAAACATTCAGGCAGGCCTTTGTCTTTGCAGATTATGTGAAAAAACTGTGATTTGGTTTTGTTTGGGGTATTTTAATTAGGTTATACTCCCGTGAAAGGACTTCCACCTTACCAGCCTCACTCCGGGCTGATAATAATGTTCAGAGCTCAGAACTGGGTCCATCTGGAACTCTTCTGTGTTTTATGGCTTTCTACTCTCAGTGCTCCTTTAAATCAACTCTGCTCTTCAGAGTCAGGCAATAAAATAAATCAGGAGCTATCTCTCTGCAAAACTGATTTCCATCTCTGCATCATCTTTTACTCTGATCCTTAAAAGATTGACAAGGAATGTTTAAAAGAAGAAAAAAAAAAATCTACCCTGTGGTTAATGTTAGTAAATCCTCAGAGGCATGAGAGCCTGTTCCTCTGGGTCACTCTGTAATTCAGAAGAGCACCAGCAGTTTTAATTCCTAGCTTACACTGTTTATGGAAAGCTGGTGCTTTTGTACAACTAATGCACTCATTATCCAAACAAGAAGCGCCCGCATTTCTGTGTGTAGAGATCTCAGTCTCTGTGTACCTCTCCTTGTTCTCAAAGGCAGGAAATGGGAAATAGCAATGCTTCAGTGCCATTTGTGATTTCTGTGCTCGGCCTGAAGTGGTGCAGCTCAGATGACTGACCTTGGCGAGAGAGCAAACAGCTGTTGAGCAGAATGGCTCTCGGATTTCTTGAGTGGCATCTTGTGCTGAAGTGCCTGCTCGCAGGCCCACACATAATTACAGGTAAAAGAACATTACTGGAACGCTGTGTCCTGTGTCCTCAAAAGGCTCATCCCTGATTGTGTACAGGAAAGTGAGCTGTTTTCACCAGAATTTTATTTGCTGCTGTTGACTTTTTTTTTTCTTTCAAGAGAGATGAGCAAAACTTGTTTCGAGATAACACATGTGGATATGCCTTGGGTTGATAGGATGGAGCTGGGCCTCTTTCTCCAGTAAATTCAAATGTTTAAAAAAAAAGGATGTCTTGTAGAAATTTAGGCAGAAAGCTTCCTTTCCTTTAGACTCTGCAGAAATTCTGATCAAAAAATTGGTGGGGATATACAGGGAGACACAAGCCAGCCTCTGCCACTGCATGAGTGCAAAATATTTTTTCTAGGCAAGAGAATGCAGGGTGATGTATCATCATGGAGCTCACCAGAGATGGGATGCAGAGGTGAAGCCTCTGAGAGAGGGTGGTGTGCTGAAGCTTCTTTGGTATCTGAGTGTGTGTCACAGGGATCAGACAGGAACTTCAGAAATTACTCCCCAGTCCTACCCACTGTCTGTGCTTTGGTTCGAGTCGTGGAGCAGGCTCTGGGCTTGCTGAGTGGGTTCCTACCAGGTGGAATAAATGGGGATGTGTTCCAGGAATGCACACGGGATGTGCTCCAGTTCCTGATGGGTACCAGGACTAGACCAGAGTCAGCCTGTAGGAAAAGGGACTCAGGGTCCATATTTCTTTTTCCTGGAGCTTCTCTTCAGCTCTGCTCTCACTGTGTTTCCCACTAAGGTGGACTTGGTCATGAGAAACTGGCTTTTTTGCTGCTTAAAACCAAACTGCCTTTACTTTTGTTATTTCTGCACACCCTTTGAAAAGGGCCACCTTTTGCATGTCTGTGCCCTTTAGAGTACTGGTCCTGCCCTCATCACAGCAGCCCCCGTGCATGCAGAGAGAGGGACTGTTTTCCCATGAAATGCCCTAAATCCACTACAGCATCAGAATTACCAAAAGCTCTGACAATGACAGAAATAGAAGATGACATTGTAGGTGGTTTACCTCATGGAGAAAGTAGTCATTTCCCTGTTGAACACCTGCCTCTCCCACTGTCATCTGTTACCCGGAGATCAGGTGAAACAACACACATTAGAAAGGCACTGGTGCGCCAAATATAGCGGAGAAGTGGATTAAGAACAGTTAATTTCTGACAGAATGTACCCCGTTGTATTATCTAGGTCAGTACAGCTTGGGAGATGTCCTATATAATTTGTGGCCATGCAAACCCAAGTTGGCCTTCGTGAGGGGGAGAGAGGCTGGAATCAGCTGGTGAGGCACCACAGGTCCCAGCTGGAACGTGCTGATATTTTTTTGTGCGGTTTGTTTGTGACTGCCTTTTGCATCCAAACCAGATGGCCATCAGGGGAGCAGCTTCTCTGCACCCCTCTCTCTGCTGCAGCTTGGGAGGGAGTTTGGCAGCCTCTGCAAGCACTGTGTCCTGAAGGCAGTATGGGGACATGGTGGAGGGGACAGCTCTGTTTCTTGAGGGGGATCTGGCCACAAGCTTTAACAACACAAGCTAATTCCTATTATCTTCTGTCAAGGGAAGGGATTATAAGAGTAGTCAGACAAAACACCTGTAATCTTGGTCTTTGCTGTCATCATTTCCCCTTTCCCAGGGCTGTGCAGTGTGCCTCTGTGAAAGGCTTCTGCTTTCACTCAGCCACAGATACTGCTCCTTCCTGATGCTGCTGCTTCCAGTCAGACTGACCTCCTTTCCCAAGAAATGAAAGGGTTAGCTCCTGAGCTTCAAAAGCTCCTCTCTTTCCTCTCATCCCTCCTCTTCTCCATATTTAGGTAGGCAGGGATGGATAAGTCTCTCAATGTCTTTGCAGACACAATGCTTTACCCCAGCCCAGAGGCATGAATGGCACAATTCACATGAACATCCTTTGTGGGCATAATGTACTTAAAACCCAAACAGGGATGTACAGGAATGTGTGGGGTCAGTGGGATACAGATGCAAATTCACCGTGTCTAGGCGTGTGGGGCAGGTTGCTTGAGCTCTCTGCATTTGCCCCTCTGCTCCTTCTGCTGTTTGTGCAGGGTAAGGCCTTGATCCTGACTTCAGCTGACATAATTGTCAGCTTGCAGTGACATATTTGACATTATTTGTGAGCGTATTCTGGAGTGCCTGGCAGCAGAAGCAGGTCATCTCAGCATGCAGCAGCACTTAGGAGTGCGGGGACACAGAACTTTTTGATCTCCCAGCCCGAGTTCCTCCAGTGGTCCCTCCAAAAGTCATCATCAAAGAATCTGTAGCCACTTGGATTCCCAGCTACAGGGAAATCTCAGAGCAATTTAGTTTTGCTGCATTCTAAAGGCCCAGCACTGAAGAAGAGCAGCCCTGTAATGTATTCCCAGTGGCCAATGAGCACATCATCCCACTTTGTTTCTAAATATAACTGTGTTCCCTAATATGCCCATGTTCTCTGTTTTTCTTTAATTATTTGTTCCACTTCAGTGGCTTCCCTTCAGATTGGTGCAAGCTGGAGATAACTATTATGAACTTCCTAATTACGGGGATATAAATACACAAAGTCTCATGCTCCCAACCTGCTGTATTTTGGCTGTGCAGGGATCAGTGTGCATTGCCTGATCTGTCACAGACAGATGATTTTTTGTGATCTCACAAGTGGCTTTACCCTTTGTCAGCCTCTGATATAAACAAAGCAGCAGAATGCATCTTTTTGCACTGAATTCTAAGATTCTATCTGTTGTTTTAATTCTGACGATTTTTATTTTATTTCCGCTTCAACCTCCCCGAGGCTTCATAAGGAGTTGAACCATTGTGTTTTTTCCTACAATTCCTCCCCATTTTCAGGAAGGAAAACAAAACCTTTCATTTACAGGAATTTCCAGGTGTCTTTTTATTTGGGTGCCTTGTTAGCCAAACCTTGGCTTGAGCAATGTCTCTGTTTCTGTGTCGTTCCAGATTCCCTATGCAGCAAGCTTGATCAGGAAAGAAAAGCTCGGTGCACACCTCAGCAAAAGCTAAAGGTGAGCTTGTGAAAAAAGAGACTTCATTCCACTTGACCTGGCTGCCTGTGCTCCTTTGCAGCCTGTGCAAGAATTAGGAGGATCATTCTGCTGTTTGATGTGGCTGGTTCTGGTCCCAAAGCCCTCTCTGTGCCGGCGTTGTGCTACAGTCTAAAGCTGATAAATTACATGTGGCACAAATTACAAAGCTTCACTGGGGTGGGATGCAGTGCTGGGAGCTGACCCATGAGTCCTGCAGTGACAGGAAAAAGACCAGTGGCTTCAAACTGAAAAAGTGGCTTTAAATTAAATATTAGGAAGAAATGCTTCCCTCTGAGGGTGGGCAGGCCCTGGCAGAGGGTGCCCACAGCAGCTGTGGCTGCCCCTGGGTCCCTGGCAGTGTCCAAAGCCTGGCTGGATGGGACTTGATCACCCTGGGCTAGTGGAAGGTGCCCCTGCCCATGGCAGGGGGTGCATGAGGGGATGTTTAAGGTTCTTTTCAACCCAAGCCATTCCATGACTCTAAGTGCCTGAGCATGTGCTGTTCCTGACGCTGAAAAGTGTCACCAAGGTCAACGTACACCTTCAGTGGAAGGAGGGAAATATCTTGGCATTTCAGAGTGCAAAACAAATGTTCACACTCCAGGTAGGGAGGAGTTTTTTCTGCCCTTAATGGAACTCTTTTAGCTCCAGGAAAAAGCAGTATATCAGCATATTTTGGGAGTCTCACAGAACCCCACTGGCTGTGGTTCTGCAGTTCAGTGTCCTAGAGAAGGCAATTATCCTGCTGCTCTCATGAAGGGCCTTCCTAAACCAAACACTACATTTTTCACGACTGTGTATTAGAAGGGTTCATTCAGTAGAAACACCATCTCCATCATCAGCAGCCTGGGAGGTTCCAGCTATGGGTGCTGAAGTCTTAACATTTAGATTACATGCTCTTGGGTTTTTTTCCTGGTAAAACAAGAAGATTAGGGATTGGAGATGGATGCCAAAATCTGGTAGCCCTGCTACTGTGTTATGCCACAAAATCTGGCTTGTGGATTCGCTAAAAAAAATCCCCGAGGAGAAGTAGGGGGATTAGAAAAAGAAGAGCTACACAGATAATGCAGATACACAGAGATCTCAGTAATGCGCAAAATAGAGGTATTCAAGAGAGTCTGCGACGTCTGAGAAGGGCTTGATAGTAACGATGATGGAGGTTTGCCTGGGCTGTAGAAGAAGCAGATTCTTAAAAATAAAAACAGTAAGGAGTAAGTACAGAGTGACCAGGTAGCCACTACCTGTGGCCCCTGAGCTCTGCCCACTGAGATAAGGAGATTATTCTAAACACCGAGCTGGAATCTTTTGCCCTCTTGTGCACACCTTCTTACTGACTGCCGGCGTCTTCCAACCGAGTCTCCAGCAACCTGAGCGCTGGTTTGAAACAAATTCAGCGGCATTTGAATAAAAATACCCTGAATAAAAACAGCCCGCCTCCCCAGGCGAGGAGCAGCCGGTCCTGCCCCCAGCGCCTCGCCTGCCGCGCTCGCTGCACGATGGAAGCCCGCCTGAGGATGGCAGCATCGGAGGGGAGAACAGCGTGCTCCCACCACCGGGCTTCCATCGGCTCCCAGCCCCTGCCAGGACGGCGCTGGCCCCTCGGCAGCCAGCATTCCAAGCCCGCTTGGTGAGGGATGGGATGCGCTCCCCGCGCTGCTTCTGCTTCCAGCGGCGCGGCGGCCCCGCAGGCAGCGGGGATGGCTCCGGGCAGCGCCGGTGCTCTGGAAAGATTATTTCTTACTCAGAGATTACTTGTTACTCAGAGATTAGTTGTTACTTAGAGATTAGTTGTTACTTAGCTGCTAAGCTGAGGCGGAGAACCGCGGCTCTGCTGTTCTGTGGGGAAACTCTCAGAAGCTGCGTGAAAGCAGAGCTCAGAATGCGAGAAAACATGCAAGAAAACATGATCTGTAAGGACAGAAAATAATGAGGATGTGTTTTTGAGCTGTGTGTGTAGAGGAAGGCCTTAGAAATTATGGTGAGCAAGGTAATAGAAAAATATAAATTAATAGTGAAGCTTTATCAATTGTTTTTAAGCATATCAAGCAAACACTATTAGAAATGAAAAGTGTGTGAAGCTCTAATTATTAGCTTAAGTAAATGCTTATAAGCTTTCAACATTATCCTATTGGCTAAAAGGTTTTTTAAAGGGCCTTATAACCAAGAAAATTTTGCCTACTGTTGTTATGGCATGAGCTCTCAAAATCTTTTGTGTCTCACCTTGCAACGAGAGTTATGGTGAAATAAAAGCTCAAGGACTGCCTTTCAACAGTCCTGTCCCATCATTATTGTATACAGCAATCCAACAGAAAATGATGCCCGTGTTTCATTTCAAAAAACACAAATTAACTAACTATCCACCTGCATGAATGAAGGAGTTTCATGTCCTTGAGAAGCCAAGAAGGAAAAGCCTCCTCAGGAGGAAACGCGTTCACACATCCCTGCCCACTCAGAGCTCCTAGGAGCTGGAGACCCTCTTTTTTTTTTTTGTTTTCCAGAGCAACCCCTCAGTTCCTGCCCTGAGCTCCTCACAGGGCCCTGTGCCCCTTCCTGCAGCAGATCTGGCTGTGTTTAATCACACTGCACTCAGTAAAAGTTTGCACTTCATCTTTATCGTGACTATTTCCACAGATGCTGACTATCAAAGTCCCAGGGGATGCTGTTAGAGCAGGTGACAAACGTGTGTCCCCTTCTCAAGAGTTGTAAATAAATGTCATAATTCTGTGAATGTCTCAAACTTTGGCTTAATGTTGATAACACTTTCTCTTTCTCTCTCTCTTTCTCCCTCTCTTTTTTATTTTTTTTTCATTCCCAGAAGCACAGGAGCTTTTGCAGCTGTTACCTTATAAGTTATAACCCAGTCAGAAACCTGACTTGTATATAGACTGTGAAATGGAAGTGTTTGGGGATCTAAATAAAAAAAAAAATCAGGTTCCTCTGAACCTAAGGACAAGTGACCTCATAGTATCATGGACAACCATGTCAAATAGAATGTAGCAGCCATTTATTAGTAAACACAAAACAACAAAAAAAAAAATGCCTGTCCTTGATATTTTTTTTTTTTGGTGGTACCAAAGTTTAAGTCTTTGTGTTTTTAGAAGGACTATTCAGCTTGATAGGAAACAAAAAATGCTTTTGAATCGTGCAGATAAGCTGTGAAAGGAACTGCTGGTCCTTTCAATGCCACAGACACTGACAACATCTGCCAGTTCACCTTTTGCTTTGGAATAGTGATTGTTTTATGGAAGGAAAAGAACATCTCACCAGATGGGCCAGAACCACGTTTGTATGGACAGGTGGACAGATGGATGGATGGACGGATAGAGCAGTGTTAGCCATACACAGTGCTTTTTAAAAGCAGTCTGGAGATTCTCACACCCCTCTCCCTCGTCCCTTTCCCCCTCTGGTATTTTGCCTGCTGTATGAATTACGATTGTACTCCTCTGGAAATATTTTACAATTTAATATTGAGTGTAATTAAGAATATAATCACTGTTATCAAAAAAGGTATTTAACTCTGTTGTAGTTTCTTTATCATTCATGTGGATAAAAAGTCTATAATAAAAAAAAAAAGAAAAGTATGAGATAATAGTTGAGCTTCCCTGTAATTTAATGCCATGCTTAGTCCACTGAAGAAAACAACTGGGACATTTATCCCCAAGAACACCTTATTAGAAGCATTTTAATTCACAAATAATACGCTGAAGAGTTTCATGGTGGAAATTTCTGCCTCTGGTTATTTTGAAAACGCTCAGGAGAAGTAGATTTAGTACAATTTCAGAACGTGCCTCGTGGAGCCACAGAAATAGAGGCAGTCAGTGGATTTTGAAGACTGCAGCCGCATTCCCCCAGGTCTTTCCCCGGTGACCTGCAGCACCCTGATTGTCAGGGCTTTCCCCACCGAATCCATCTCCTTGCCAAAGGTCTCAGCCCCAAGAAAAGATCTCCCACACCAGTACAGCACCACCAGCACCCAAAAGTGGTTTTAGCCACGCCCAGCAGAGGTGCTCTCTCGGTATTCCACTCATTCCAGCAATTTCCCATGAGATTGAATCATCTGGATTTGCAGCTCCTTGCTGCAGCTGGCACAGCTGGGAGGCAGGAGAGGAAGGGCACAGCCTGTTTTCATGCCCTACCCTGCACAGTTTGCTCTGGTGTTAGGTGAGCTGATAGGATTCACAGAACCGACAGAATTAAGGCTTTTGTGGTGTGGGGGGGAAAAAAAAAAAAGCATCAAAACCACCCAAAAATCTGGGCCAGATCAGACCAAAATTTCACCTGCACCAATAGCCTGTCCCTAGTAATAGAAGAAATCAGATACTCTGTGAAAGCACACCAGCAATTAGAGATATGTTCCCAGAATATTGTTTTAGCTACTAATGATTTACCGTTTATGGGTTTTCTGACCTAGACATGATGTCTTGCTTTTAATAACCCTCAATGGATTTTTTTTCCTCCATGAACAGAACGAGTGACTTTTTAAGGCCTGGGCACACTTTTAGCAGATTACAGCATCTTGTGGCAACGAACTCCACAGCTTAAATACAGCTTGTGAGGAAAAAATCAGAAAACCAGCTTCTGATAACTAGAGCTGCCAAATTTAGTCTCATTTTATGCCGTGGGCTTCTTGTACTGGATGAGACAAAGTGCCTGTTGACTACTGGCCAGCCCTGTCAACTTTCTCCAGGCCTGACATGATTCCACAGGCATGTATCAAGCCTTTTTGGCTGTCATTTTTCCAGATTAAGTTGTAGTCATCTCTCCAACGTGAGCAGCCCCGTAGCTCTGTAGCCTTCATGTACCTTTTCCCAACCAGGTGTATGCTTTACGAAATGCAGAACAAGCTGCACAGAGCGCTCAGGATACAGGATACTCCACAGATCATGGCACAGAGTGACACTGTGCTGCTTTCTGTGATGAATGAACCCAGCTGCAGCGTGGTGGTAAAATCTCTTACCGCTGCAGATCAAAAATTTTGCCCAGACATAAAGCAATGCCGTTGCTCAGTAAGAAATTACGGCCCTAATGGCTTCTGAGTGCCAGAGCTCCTGGATGTGGTCAGGCGTGCAGAGCAGCCCTCGTTGTCCCTCGCCAGCTGAGAGCCAGCCCGTTCAGGGGCGGACACAAAGCACCTGCAGCAGATTTATTTGCTTTCTGCTCCCAGCTCAGCAGCGTTCAGACCACCGTGTTCCCCAGGGACTTTCCAGAGCGCAGCCGGGTGTGCTGGTGGAGCTGTGGAACCCTGCATCAGGTGCACAGCTCACACGCAGGACGGACTGAACAAGCAACAAATACGCTTCAGACTGGACACTCAGACTCGAAATGTGCAATTTCCACTTGGTTATCTGTGCCCACTCAGGAAGTGGAAGCACCATTTGCCTGGTTTGTAGCTGATTCACAGACCATAATGGCAAAGGCTGTGATGGAACATATATTTCAGAACTAAGCGTGAATGAGGTGTTTTGAATTAAAAAATAATTCCTCGTGCTGATAAAGGTCAAGAACGTGATTCTAGAAAATAAATAAAGGAGGTCTCCACCTAAACAAATCACTTAGATAAATATCCAAGGAAGCTTCTTATCACCAGTTGCTTTTTGTTTGCTTTCCTCTTGTACCAAAGCTTGTACACATTAAAGTGAAAAGGATCCCATCAAACACAGTTGTGTTTCACCAGCTCACCTTCCCACCAGCTGGCATCACAAATAAAAGTTAAAAATAAAGGATACTGGAAGATTTTCCCAGTAGTTGGTAGGGTTGTATCCGCAGCACACATACCCTGTGTGTACACAAATTGACTTGAACTCAGCTACCTCATTGCAGTGGCCTTGGCAGGGATGTGTCTGAGCCCACTGGGGAGCACTTCCCACCATGGCTGGGCAGTCCCCCAGGCCTGCAGCCTCTCCTGATGGCAGTTTGGACGTGGAGCTGGAAGGTGACAGTGCCACAGTGTGGCTGCAGCTCCCCAGCGCCACGTGGGAATGGTCCCAGTTAATTTGCTCACACAGAAAAGCACTTGCTGCTGCCCTGAGCACAAAATGAATGACATGTCGGTGTGGAAAATAAACACCCAACTTTTCTAACATATGACGTGCAGCTTGTCAACACCTTGAAGAAACCTGCGTAAGTGACCAAATATCGCCTCTACAGCTGTTATTACAGGAGAGGCAAAGGGTAAGAGCAGCCTCACAGGCCTTAGTTTTAGCCTTCTGGACACCAAAACCCCCTGAGAATGGCAAAACCCACAGCACAGGCTACACACTGGGCTGTGATTTGAATTTCCAGATGGACTGACGGCATTACCATCTGCCCCCCAGAGCTGTGTTTCCATGAACTGCCCACAACACCTCCCAGGTGGGCTCTGTCCTCGAGATGTGGTGTTGCTTCTCCACGACCTAGGGCTTGCCTTGTTTGCTTCTGAGATACTTCAGCACAGCAGTTTACGTCAGTGAAGAAGCGCACCAAGAAAAAGCATGAAGATCTGTGCTTTCCCTTATTCCAGGAAATGGACCAAAATTTTATGTGCCTTCAAGCCCATCTCCCTCAAAGAACCCTTTCTAACTTTTGCTGACCTTTCTCTAAGATGGAAGGTGCAATCCACACCATTCTGGAATAGTTTGGGTTGGAAGGGATCTTAAAGCTCATCCAGTTCCACCCCCTGCCAGGGGCAGGGACATTTTCCACTAGCTCAGGTGGCTCCTAGCCCCATCCAACCTGGCCTTGTGAGTCATGAGCAAGTTATTTGAAGAAGACAGCATATCTGAGCATTTACTGCTTTTGAGATTGATCACACTGATGAATAAATACCTTGGAATAAATACCTTGATGATTATAAAAAAGGTATCTCTG
>VXBQ01016026.1:224-12609 GCA_013400175.1 Phainopepla nitens
TCATGTTCAACTTGCCATGGACCAGGACACTCCAGGTCCCTTTCTGCAGTCCTCCTCTCCAGCCTCTCATTCTCAATGAGTCTGTACACCCAGGATTGTCCTGTTCCAGGTGCACTTGTCCTTGTTAAACTTTATACAGGTGATTGCCCACCTATCTAGTTTGTACAGGTCACTCTGCAGGGCCTCGCTTCCTTTGAGGAGTGAACAGTTCCTCCCAGTTCACTGTCATCAGCAAACTTAATATTACTTCCAGTTCTGCATCCAAGTTGAAGTTGTTAAAGAGGCCCTAGGATGGGGCCCTGCAGGACCCCACTTGTGAAATTCCTCTGATTTGCTGCAGTGGATTTATTCTCATTTCTAGTGCTTGCATGTACATAAGCCTACAACCAAATAAGTGTACAATGATTTAAATAAATCTCTTTTCTGGGTGATTGTTGATTAATCTTGGTAGTTTGAAGTCAATATAACTAAAAAAGAGAGTAAAAGAGAAGCTTGTAGAAAAGTTTCTTCTAGTTTTATTTATAATCTAAAATGAGAAAAAGAAAAATTTGTAATTGTGTATTGCATAGTTCAGAGAATTAAAACTATAGATTCTCTGAGTCAGACCATGAAGAAAGGACTGGGAGATTTTGTGAATTAAACTCTCCTGCAGTGGTACCATACAATCAGAAAGTTTACTACAGTGTTGCTTTCTGTTCTCTTATATTCACCTGGTTTAAGTGATAATCTCGTTCATTGCATAAGTGGTACTTCTTCCCTCACAGATGCCTCACAATATTTGGAGTATGTCACCAAATATGGTTCCATTGCAGCCTCATGGTGCTACAGCTACATAGTTTGCTATGGATTATACCATCTCTATCTCCTGAACAGGTATTTGTAGAGTTTCCTCAGTAACCGACACCTGATTAACAAGATGAGAATATAAAGTACTCCACCTGCCACAGCAGCCACAGAAACTGAACTAATGTGTGAGGAAAAAAAGGGAAACTGGTCCCAAGTCTTTAGTGTACAGAACAAGCAAGATCAGCTGCTTATTTGTCTCAGCTCCTAATGATGCTCTATGTGAATGAGTTAATTGCTTACTCATTTAGGCAGACAGTTATTCCAGGGAAAATTTTGCACTACTATAATAAATATTGTATGACATAAAAAACATCCTATCTGTCTTTAAGACTGTGATCTTCAGGAAAATCCCTCACATCATTACTCTCCATGTAGTATTTAAGAACAGTGAACTAACTGCCTATTAAGATACAGCGTGGAATAAATGCCTTGAGGAGAGTTTTGAAGGCTGTAGAGAATGTGTGTTGGATATAACTGATATGTGCTTCTGGTCTACTTTGTAATATGAAGGAACATTATTTATTTATTTTATTTTACATAAAACAATTTACTTTAACAACTGTAAGCTTGAGTCCAAATTGTGTGACTCTTGCAAGACATTAAGAAAGTTTCTCAATCTTTATTTCAAATATATGTTAGTAATATTTACTTGAAAGATATCATGTGCAAACAATCACATCTTCATTTAAAACTAGATCCATTCATTTCCCTGTTATGTTTAAATTAATGTAAATCTTAGCAATCCATGTCTAAATAGAATCCATGAATGCTTTACTAAATGAATAAGAAACCATGTGCCTCCTTTAAGTGGGGAAGGCTTTCAGCTCACTCAGCAAAGCAATCAACTCAAACTGTTGAGCCAAAGGGAAATCCAGGAGAGTAACTGAAAATGTAGTCACCTCTTTTTTTGGGTATAAAAGGAATGTGTCTCAACAGCCAGGTGGATGGAAATGTAAAGAATTTTACATTTTAAATGCTCCCATTTTGAGAAAAGTTTATCAACTTTTTTTTTAAATCCACAGAGTTTTGAAGATATCATTTGCAGCTGATTTTTTAAACCAACACTTGCAGTTTTCAGCAAAGAGTGAGGAACTGACATCTGCAAGCGAGAGTTCTCACACTCAGCTACTGACTGCCAGCAGTCTTTCCACTTTCATTTCCATGGAAACTGGGCAAGAAAAGGTTGTATTTCTCATCTTTTTTTTTTTTTAATTCTTATTTTTATTCACCCAACCACTTAACTTGCAAGGATAGGAATTAGCCCAGAGCATCCAGGGGAGTTTATGTGTGACTGGTGCTTTTAGCAGATGTAGTCTAAAGCTGCCACCATCCCTAAAGTTCATTGACTGGAGCTACTTGTTGTGACATTTTTTTACCTTTTTTGGTTTTGCTTACTGGTAAGTCTCAAAAGCTCTGATGTTTCAGCAGCAGTTTTGCTCCTTAGGTACATACCAAGTAGAGGACTGATAGAAAGATGTAGATTTCTTCTGTAGAGCTTTACACGCAGTTTCTAGACTCTAACCACTGTATAGCTCTGAATCTATACTTGTTTTCCCTATTTATAGCTGAACACCACTGAAGATGGGTTCTGATTCTGAATTAATTTATTTCTTATTCAGCTTGTGCAATCATATATCTTCACTGAGTTTAATTAACTAATCCTACATTTAGATGAAAACTAGATTTAGATCAATTCCATTTAAGAAATGTGAATTTCAGCAACTTCAGAAACCACTTCGATTGGTAGTTGTCTCAACGACAATACTGAAAAATACTATTACTGTTAGTACTAGAAACCTAAATTTACCTCTAAATTTACCTAAATTTACCTCTGTGAATTTAATCTTGTACAAGAGTGTTTACAAAAGGAAATATTTCTAAAATAGAAATGTTATGCCCCTACTCTAACAGGCTTCATACATTGCTGGATCTCATTAGTTTATTGGGTTTATGGCCTAAGACAGTAAAAATTACAGAAGTGGCTGGATTAATCAGGTGTCATTGAATAAGATGAGTAATGAAAAAAGAAACCAAGAACCTATGAAAGTATTATTATGATTGGTAATGAAAAGTTCAGGAATTATTTGGTGATATTGTGAATAATTAAAAAAACCTGGAAATTCATTCCAGAAAAATGTCAAAAATTGTGTTATGAATAATTCATCATGAATAATTCATCCATCTCTACAATATATAGAAATGTTCTTGGCATTCTGCGCACACATTTATACCATTACTTGAAAGTTTCACTTCCAGTGACTTCAAGCAGTGTTCAGCAGCTGAATAAATTCAGGACCCCAGCAACTTTACCATGCAAAACAGAAGACCAAACAAATAATGCTTGCTCATGACAGCCCAACTGACACCTTCACCCTGCTAGTCCAGCCTGATTGCCGGTGCATAGGAGCTGTTGAATGTGCTCCCTTTTCAGTGTTGGATGTTGGACTCTCCAGGGAGAGCTTCAGGCACAACTAATCACTAGATTTGTGCGGTTGCATTCCCTGCTCACAATGTAGAAACCTTTCTAAGACACCATTATCCCCAGCTTTGACCTGCAGGGTTGTTATTCCCTCCCTGGGAGACATCTCACTCTCTGTATCGAATTGAATTCAAAAGGTTGTTATTATACACACCGCCTTGTCTGAGTCTTTGAGCTGCTCCTGAAAACTCTGAGGCCAGAAGTCCATGTGCAATTCAGGAACATGCTGGATGCAGTGTTTTCATATGTTGGTCTCCCACTGGTTACTGAAGCCCAGCATAGTTTTCTTCGCTACAGCAGACTCCGGGCTTCCGTATATCCATTAGCTATACTTTCTTGAAAAAGAAAATATTTCAGAGTTGCTTTACAATTGCTGCTAGAGCTTCCAGAGCTCCCACAGCTCCCATTCTTGGGAAGCTGTAACTTGAATGTCTCTTTTGACAACAGATATGACCTCAAAGTGTGTTAAAAACTATTTTTACTTTGACCCATTTTTTTTCATTACTATTACTAACCTACACACAAAGCTGCCTACATACAGTAGTGTAAAACATCATGAACGTTTTCTTTAAGGAAACGTCTCGGTTAATGCATGCAGCCTCTTTCCTAAATGCAGAACAGCAGATAACAGAAGCCCACTGATACTTCCCTTCTGCACCAATTTTGGTTTTTCAATGATTGTTTGGCGATTTGAATAATTATATTTTAGCAAGAAGGAAGTCTGGTCATTTTTATTTCCTTTTTCAAAAATGTAAACTGCAATGGTGTTGTTCTCTATCAGATTTCCCTTTTATATAATTTTGTAAGTTTATTGTGATAGCATTCAAAAGGCTGTGCCTGAAGAGTTCTATAACATATGGCATATATTTAACATTGCTTGTGAATTAAAAATAACAGCCTGCCATCTGCCTTCCTGAGCAGATTTTATCAAAGTCTAAATGAAAAGCTCAACGATGTGAATGTTGTCAATTAAAATATGAAACACTTAGGTTCATGACAGGGTAAAAGTGTTTAGACTTACCTTACATGAACCTGAGTCACT
This sequence comes from Phainopepla nitens, assembly GCA_013400175.1. Classification (NCBI taxonomy): domain Eukaryota; kingdom Metazoa; phylum Chordata; class Aves; order Passeriformes; family Bombycillidae; genus Phainopepla; species Phainopepla nitens. The sequence goes on from VXBQ01016026.1 coordinate 4,592, forward strand.
AACATCTTAGCCTTCATATTTGACTAGTCACTTTATAGAGGAATAAAACATCACAGTGAAAGTCAATAGCAAGTCTTGTTTTAAGAAAATATAAGCTTCAGAAGCCAGTCTATTATCTCTTGGTTCATCATGTATGAACTGCTTGAAAAAGTGTGATTTTTGTAATTTTCACTTATGGTAACTATTTAAATTAGCATTTCTATAAAATCTCATTAAATCTTTTCAGCAGCAATTAACTGATAGGTTTGTAGATTTTACTGTACTAGAGCAATACAGTTTCAGCAATACCTATCCCCAGTTTTCTCCACTTACTGAAATTAGAGCTATTAATTATTGATCATTGGCTCATGTTTAGCTTCAGGGTTATTTGTTGGGGTTTTTTCCCAAGCATGTAGGTGCTTTTTCCTTTTTTATTTTAATGAGGTAAATGAAAATCCATTTCAAAATAGAACATAAAAGCATTTCATTTTTAAAATGTCAACAAGAGACAGAGAGACTTTCAAAAGGAATCTCCCTCTCCCTCAATCTCACTAAATTTTTTAGCTAAAGTTATATACTAACTTGTTAAAAGACATAATGGTAGCCTTGCTGACACTGTCTGCCCATAATATTTTATATTTTTGTGACCTTCTGACTTTATTATTGCAACTTTTTACCTAAATACTTTCAACTGGTGTACCACTACTTGACAAGAGTTAGAGTTTTGTCCCCATCATCACCTGTTAAACCTAGAATATGACTCTAAATACAGACTGTAATAGTGCAGCATAAATATGATCAAAATTTTGTAGGCTCTGCCAGCTCAACTCTGAGTATGTTTTCTGTTGTATGTAAATACTTCTCCACTTCCACACTCACTTTTTAAATTTGATTAGGCTTTTTAATAAATTGAAAAAGAGGGAGGAAGCAGTAACTTTTGTTTCTACTTTCAATACAGAACAGGACCTCAGATGTTATAGTAAAGCTGTACAGTATCTAAAAGAGTTTGTAACACTCACAGGATGTGTCACTGGAAAGAGAGAAGCTGGTCAATATTTCATCCAGTTGCTCCATCGTTTGCTCATGTATCATACCACCTCACACAGAAAGCTCCTAATTCAATTGGAATAAATTAGATTGCACATGCAGGTGGCATGGAACCAATTTTTGTCACCTTTAGTTGCCCTAAACTACTCTATGCGCTCTAAAAGAGGGATTCAAGAGCAATATCTGGAATCTGACTGCTGCATAAAAGTGTCTGCTGTTGAGGAATCCAGACTTCTCTTGAGAGATCATTCTAAATGGCTGATTGTTCTCATTGTGAAATAAATGTTCCTTTTGTGTCCAATCAGAATCTCCCCAGGAGTAATTTGTACCCATCACCTCTCATCTTCTCTGACTCCTTTTTAAAAAGGACTCTAGGTAAGTCATTGAAAAAGTAATTTGAATTCAGTGCTCAGTTTGCTTTCAGCATTTTTAGTAAAACTTCAGTGACTTCAAAGGATGTAATAAAACTAGGTTAATATAAAACAAGTGTAAGGAAGTTCCAGTTTTTACACAGAAAAGCCAAGTTACCTTTTGAGCAGTACCATGAAATAAGGGAGTATTGAGTTGCAAGCAACATATGACCTAGTCAACCTAGATACCTTAAATGAGTAAAAATAGGTTTGACTTAGATTTCACTAGGAAAGTGTTGAAGCAATTGTTACGGTTTATTTAGCTTAGAGAAAAGACAAGTCTTATGATCATATTCTCTGCAATATGTGGAGTCAAGAGCACAACTCCAAAAATGTATCGTTAGGGAAAAAATACAGCTTCTTCATGAAAATGAGCTTTCTCTTTGTGAAGGTGGATTGGCATCAGAAAGTGTCTGGCGATGAACATCTTTGAATCCATCAGACAGGAAAAAAAAGAATCTTCTTCAAAAATGAAGAAGTAACTCAATGAGGAGATGAATAAATAAAATCTTGCATTGTGCACTCCAGAAAGCTCATAAAGCTACAGGAGCTGTGATTCCTCTTGCATATTGTTTTGGAGTACATTTTGATAAATACACTGGATCAAATACACTAAAATTTCACAGCCCTCCAAGTTCAGTGTAACAGTGTTCTCTCAGAAACTATTAACTCATCTAGCTGCAAACATTCAACAGCTTCTCTGTTGAATGTTCTCTGTAGAACAGCCTGAACTTTGGAGTGCTACCATTTCTCTATCCTTAGTCTTGTTTGATCATTTATCATTGTCTTGTTCCATTTCACCAGCTAAATAAACAAAACCAGAAAGAAAGTAGAACTGTGTAATGTTTTTGTCATGGACCTAGTGAAACTTTTGTGTAACTTCCTGTGAAAGGGAGGGAAGAAAAATTTGAGGCAAAGTTGGATCCTAAAAAAAAAAACCAGAACCTAAAACCAAGAGATTGAACAGATTACATATAAATTCATGTATAATGAAAGATCCAGATAGTCCTTCTCACCTTCCTTCTATAAATATCTGTTCTTCTTTAGAGGAATGCTTAGAATTTGTCAGGAAAAGGATTCGTGCCTTTCTCTGAAATTAAGATGTTAGCATGGACTGACCATGACTCTTTCTTTAGCTAGCCACTGGAAAAGAGAAATGACAGCATATCATTTAATCACTGCAAGGGCGTAAAATCTGTTTCCTGAAGCTGCAGATAGTGGACATGGAGAGTACAGTGAGTATGGTCTCCTGCTTACTTTGGCTCTCCCAAGTGCAAGAAGTCAGTTCAACTGCAGCTCCTACTGGGAGAGCAGCTGGAGATGCTATGTACCACAGGTCAATCCCACTCCCACCCATTCTATTTCCCATTTCTGCTTCTCTATAGCAAGAGAAGCTCCAATCCCTTACCAGTCTCTTTCTTTGAGTTGGCAGAATTCATCTCTACAGAACTGAAAAGCTCTGAGTTTACCATGAATCTCAAACATCAAACACATCGCATGTCAAGTATTTAAATGTGGTAGGTAATGCCACCTAATTAATATGTTATGAGATTAAAGTTATTATTTTTGAAATGTGATAATTTTTACTTTTTTTTCTCTCACAGTCTCATTTTTGTATGTTCTCAGAAAAATGTTTCATTTTTATTATTTATCTAAATTATATTTTAGAGGTGGAAATGCTGAAAAAAACCTCACCCAATCCTAGTAGCACACAAGAAAAGACTTTGGATCCAATAACAAACTAGCAAAGCCTAACTTCCTGTGTAGGTAAAAGCAGCAAGTTTCAAAAGCAGAAGATTTCTATTTAAGGCAAGACATTGTTTATTATTACTATGATTTTGTCAAGAGAAGCCTGTGTTGCTAGTGCTAATGATTGACAGCTGTAAAAATGTGGTTTCTTTACTGCACTCATGCTACATATCTGGCAAAATGACAGCAATTCCTTCCATTCCAATTTTCTTTGCCTTTATAGGCAATAGTATTAATAAGAATACTGATGCCTTCTGTTGGAGAACGAATTCTTGCTTTTCTACAAACTTTCCAATGTAACTAACCTCTGATGTTTCTAGTACCTGTACAGGAGGCAGAGGCTTCCTCAACACATGTTCCAATTAGTGTGCCTTATTAAAGCACAGTATAGTGCCAGTCAGTAGCTCAGTAGCTTTACAGTGTCCATGGCCCTGCTTTACTTCGCAGTGTCAGATGTGCTGTGCCTGAGAACATCTGTAGCCACGCAGAAAATTTAGGGATAGTGGGACATGACATCTGGGTGACTCCAAAACAAGAAAGAGAAAGGATTTAGTTAGGGATAACTGGGTAGTCAGCCCTCTAGTCTCCACTGAAGGAATGAAGAAGCAAAGCAGTGTGACCTGGGGTACAATCAGGATTTGGCAATTAGGACAACTAAGCTCTTTCCTTTCATCTTTAGAGATGCCTGTGGGGTCCTAGCATATTACTGAAGCCAGAAAGGGCTGCCAAGCATTACTGAAAGATTCCAAAACTGCAGATCCCCATGCAGCAGCACCCATCCCACATGCCTACAGCCACCCTTGCCAAGCAAATGATAATCCAGCCTCCACGCAGGGAACCAAGAAGCCAGAAATGCATGGCTTTACAACTGTGGAGAGAAAGCAAGTGGCAGCAATCTGAGATGAAAATAATAAAACATCTGGAGCTCAAGCCTTGGGTCAAAAAAAAGAAAATAATCCCAATGACACAGTAAATCCTACTGGAAGACAAAGATATGAAAAGATGTCAGAACTCCTACAGAGAAAGAGTAGCAGAAAACAGCATGTCAACACCTACTTTTGATGTCATGTGCTATTGGTTGTATGGCGCAGCTTAGTTATACTGTGCCTGTTCTCTGTAATTTACCTGGGCAAAAAAAGGGATTTTTTTTTTTTTTGATCTGCATAAAGTCGCATTGTAAATATGAGAATATTTGCATTGGTTTTAACCCTGTTGCCATTCTGAAACAAATAGTCTGTGATTAAGAGATCAGTCACTATCAATAGTGACAGACATTGAGGTTTGACTAGGTAAAGTGTTCTCTCTTTTTGAACCAAAATTTACACTAAAAGATACATCTAAGTGTATCTTCTCCCAAGCCTTACAGTGGTAATACATAATTGGGTTTTAGGTAGAATTTTTGCCTGTATTTATTTTCTACAAAGATCTGTCTGATTAATTATTTTTCCTTTGCACTGGATGAAAATGCTATGTTGATCAGGAACACGTCTTTTTGAAGGAAAAAACCTTTTCTCTGAGTAGTTTTAAATATCATTCCGTTTTCTCCACTGTTTAACAGTGATGAGCTTACCACAAGTTGCAGGAATGAAAATGCAAACCAAGGGTTTTGAACAAGTTTAGGAAGAATGAATGAGCATCTACTGCAAAACCTAAAAGACTAGCATAAGTAATTGCTGTTTTATACAGAATGTTCAAAGTTTGAAGACACAGAAATCTATGGCAGGCTTTAGCAGAAGCTGTGTAAGTCCTTTGCTATAATTCAGTATAGGTTTTGTGGTTGCAAGATGAGGGATCTATTAGGATTTGCCCTGGGCACTGAAAATTACTGGGCTTGTTATCCATCTCAAGTCTTCCATTTAAAGTGACAGAAATAAGTCTTGCCAGCTACATGTAAGATACATACAAATTCCTCTTAAAAAAGCACTTGTTAAGGCTTTGTAGTGTAATGTTGCACAGAGGTAAACGCAATCCATATTGGTGGTGCTGGTTGAAAAGAAATTAGATCCTAGGTCTCCTTAACTGTTAAATTCTATTTGAGTTTACAATATTTCTCCTCCTAGAAGTACTAAAAGGGGTTACTTTTTTATTATTGTTTAGTTCCTACACAAAACTTTCTGTAAATATCAATTGAAAGAATCAACAGCTGGCAGAGATTTAAATCAATTAGCAAATGTTTTTCCTAGAAACAGTTTTTACCTATTTGGTGCTGCTAGTGACCAGAGGCACACACAGAATCTAACCCACAAAAATGATGTTGAGATATCCTACAGTATGAAATTGTACAGTAATTACATGGTGAGAGCACTAATTCCAGATTCTGTTGCTAGTTTGTTGTACAGGTGATGTACACTGCATTTCTCTTTCCTTCCTGACATAATCTTCATAATCCTATAGCTCTCAATTATATTATATGCCCCAGGGAGAGCTAACAGGTGAACTTACAGAGTTATCAATCCCATTAAAAATATAAGGAAAAAAATCACATCCAAAATATGCCTTCTTTGCAAAAAGACAGATTGAAACACAAACATAACACATTTGAAGAATAAAATTACATTTCCTTGGGAAATTATTGACATGAATCTATTACACAGCACTGTATTGGTATCCATTTAAAATTCAGCAATATTTCCCTGCTGATGGACACAGACCAGAGAAAGTTTTAGCAGAAATATCCACCATGGGCTTTACTAATATGATTTGAGAGTGGCAGTACAGTATGATCTGTGATTGATATCTGACTTCAAGTTATATATATCATATATAATGGACATGACAGAAAAATATAGTCCATCTCAGTCAAGTCACAATGTAGCATTGATTTATTACAGAACACAGAAGCAATGCCATTGGTTAAAGATAGATAAGATTCATACTGGACACTTGAGGATTTTGAATCTGTTTTTCTGTGCTAAACAGCTCCTGTGAGGAAAAGAAGTATGTCTGACCCAAAGGGGAAAACAAAAGTGATCTGTTTTGACATTTGCCTGAATATATTCCTTTTGTAAGACAGTTACATTTTGGTATTAAAAAAAAAAAAAGAAAAAGAAGTCAAAGAACCACAGAATCTTAGTATCATAGAACATTGAGATTTGAAAAGGGCCCACAAGGATCATCAAAGTCCACCTCCTGGCCCAGAGCAGGACAGCCCCAAAAATCACACTACATGCCTGAGAGTGTTTCCCAAATGTTTCCCTCTACTTCATATTTACTGTTAAATAAAAATCCCTGCTATTAACTTCAGCATATAGTCTTGTTTTCACCTCATTTTGGGCAGATGCACCTCTTTAATAATTTTAATATTAGGATCATAATATTATTAAAGTTATTTTAATAGAGATAACTGTGGACTTTTCACTATCATTTCACAAAATCCCTTTGATAAGAAGAGTAAACAAGCAAGAAACTTCATCATATTCTTACATCTAATCTGCAACTCAATAATTAAGGCTTAAGCGGATACAACAGCCCGAGCTGATCAGTGTGTCCTACTCTGCACACTGAAAAAAACTCAAAAGTCTTCTGTAAAGCTTTTACTGGCTTTAACTGATTTTTTTTCCATGACACAAAAAAAAAGCCTCCTTTAGGGCTTTTTGTGTTTCCTCTGGCAAATGCAAAAATCAAATTTTCAGTCAAAATTAGTTGTGTCACCCATGGACTTGTTTCATGCCATTTTCATGAGCATTTTCCTCTCATCCCTTGTTTGCCTAATGCAGACACCTTGACAACGTCAGTAGTGGCAGTGTAGAAGACCATAAGCACTTCCTAAATTTTGTGACAATAATTTGTTCCTCTTGTGACTATATAATTCCTGTAGAGAAAGTAGAGAAGAGAGAAGCATAATAAATTTATAATCGTATCAAGTAATTTATAGGGGTATATAGTTGATCTCTAGTAAACAGCGACAAGCCTTTGACTGAAAAGACAATTTTTTTCCTGTCATGTGCTAATATGTGGCTCTAGATATGTAGCTTACTAAATCAGAAGTTTACTGTGGTGGTTTTTTTAACTCTTTCCAGGATTTTTACCATTGTGGAGGACTCATATTTTTATCAATGACTCCAGCACATTAGGCCAAAAACTGTTGTGGCAAAATGTTGAATACAAAGCTCTGTTCTTTAAAGCAGAATTCACTATTTTTAATTAGTCATGAATTCTTGTGTTCCTGTGGTGACCTCATGGTTTCATACCTCTTGGCATAAGTGTCATGCCTTTTTCCTGACACAGTAGCAGGTTATACTACACTCATCCTTTTGTACCTGAGCTCCTGAGTGCCTCGCTGACTTTTTCTGAGAAGCTTCTCATGAGAGGCTGTGTGCAAAGGTTCATAATAAGACCTCCAACAAATACCAGTAAAATTGTAAGTGACAGAATTGTGACTGAAATGGGCATAATGTGTGTTCAAAATAGTAGCAGAATGCTGACATTTTTTGAAGGAAAATACCGGGAAATCAAAGCTGCTTTCTCTGCTTCTAGGCCACTAGATTGTATTTGCCATTTAACTAAGCTAAGCAAATTCACACAATTGGGCAGATAGTCACATTTCAATTAGGCTTGTTTTTCTGCTAACTCTGGTGACTTATGTCACCAGTACAGCAAAAAGAGGCCTTCATTGAAGTCAAGACCCACAGCACATAATGTTTATAGGAATTGGTGATAGCAATTCAACCACATTTGTGTTCTTAATAAAGTCAACCTCTTTAGAAACACACAGAAGGTCTATAAGTAAGAGTAAGAGGAGATGTGCTTTGGCTTTGTATATTGCAGTACCTCCCCTTTCCTTCAGAATGAGATGGCATGGCAAAATGACTTAGGTAAATAAGACGCTAAGAA
>VXBQ01016026.1:17712-40414 GCA_013400175.1 Phainopepla nitens
AGAAGGACATTGAAAGGTTGGAGAAATGGGCAGAGAAGAACTTCCTGAAGTTCTACAAAGGCAAATGCAGGGTTCTACAACTCAGGAGGGATAACCACCAGTGTCACCTGGGGGCTGACCAGCTGGAGAGAACCTCTGCAGAGAAGGACCTGGGGGTCCTGGTGGACAACAAACTGTCCATGACAACTGCCCATGCCCAGCAGTGGGCCCCTGTGGCCAAGAAGGCCAATGATATCCTGGGGTGCACTAGGAAGAGTATTGCCAGCAAGCTGAGGGTGGTGATCCTGCCCCTCTAGTCTGCCTAGTAGAAGGGTTGCTCCAGAGGCCACATCTGAAGTGCTGTGTCCAGTTCTGGGATCCTCAGTACAAGAGAGACACGGAGCTCTTGGAGGTCTAGAGGAAGGCTACATAAATGATTAAGAGACTGGATCATCTCTCTTATGAAGAAAGGTTGAGAAAGTTGGGCTTGTTCAACCTCAAGANAGGAAGAGTATTGCCAGCAAGCTGAGGGTGGTGATCCTGCCCCTCTAGTCTGCCTAGTAGAAGGGTTGCTCCAGAGGCCACATCTGAAGTGCTGTGTCCAGTTCTGGGNGTAATGGGCAGAAAATGACGTACAGGAAGTCCCATCAGAATATAAGGACAAACTTTTCCACTGTGCAGGTGACTGTACACTGGAACAGATTGTCCAGAGAGGATGTGGCCTCCCTCACTGGAGATTTTCGAGAGCCTGCTGTACACAATTCCATGCATGTCCTCTAGGGTGGCCTTGCTTGAGCAGGGGGATTGGAGAAGATGACCCCCTGTGGTCCCTTCCAACCTTACCCATTCTGTGATACTATGATTCTGTGAAATGCTTTGCATGATAAATATCTTGTAGACAGCTGGAATTAACAAGGATAACTCCAGAAAAAATTTAGTAACGGAACAAAAATCCTCCTCTTGTTACACTCCTTTTATGTAGAACGTTCCCCTGCAATTAATCATGGGATTCTTCTTCAAGATTAACATTCTTCAAATTACTTGAAATTAAATGTTTTACTTTTTTTTAGATCAACTATAGAGTGATAATGAAAGATAGTGAGGTTTGGTAGAATAATGTGTGTTGAATGGGAAGGTCTAGAATTATAGAAAGAATGCAGTTAGCTAGAAGTCTAAAATAAAAAGATGACTAGTAGACCTGCAATTCACCGCAGAAAGATAAAAGTGCCAAACAAATAAGAACAAATACTGCTAATGAAGATTAGGAAGTGGGTAATAGCAAAACCATAAATTTTATATAAAAGATTCGTACAGCAACATTCTTATGAAACAGTAGCAAACACTTATTTGAAGGGCCACTTATATTTAAGAGAACTTTTTGGTATAAAGTAGATAGCACATACTCCCTGAGGAGTCTACACTGTTCAGCTTAGACATAAGCCTTTTTAGACAAACAAATGTGAGCAATTAAATTAAAACTTTGGTAGAAAAGCAGGCAGAAAACAAGGTATGAATTTTAAAAAGCACTCTAGTAAAGGCTGAATTTCAAGTCTGCTCATAATACCCTGATTTGAACTTCCTTCAAAAAAGTCTATTTTCTCCATTTCAAAGTCATAAACTTTCAAGCACAAATCATCCCTTTTGGAATGATTGTTCAGATACTTTAGATGCAAGCATAAATATTTTCTGTGAATATTTGGAATGCTTCAACAGTTTTTTCAGCATACAAAAAAACTTGTGCAAAAACGCACTCCCAGAAGGTAAGCACTTTGAATATTACAGCTATAATTGCTCATTTTGTTATTCAGAGAAAGAATGTTGTAGAAAATCAAGTTATTTTATGGCTGGAAATAAGCAATGAAGTAAAATACACCAAAATGTTTCCCAAAATCATGTGAGGGTGTGTTGGTTTTAAATCCTATTTAGAACATTAAACCCGCTCAAGCTGCTCCCTTCTCATCCCTGTACCTTCTGAAAATGGAGGAACATTGGGAGAGATTATAAACTTGAGTGACATTTTACAGAAAATCACAATAATCACAATATTAGTGATAAAGAGTGTACAAAAGAGTCAAGATGTTTTACTCACAAAGAAATATCACCATCAAACAAACAAAAATGCTTTCCAAAGACAGCACCTGGCATAGTTTCTCAGATGAAGGCAAGACAGGTACTGGCCCTGCACTGGGGCGAGTGGTACTTGGAAAACAAAAGCTATGTGTATGCGAACAAGAGCTTCCACAGGTTAATGTCTCCTTACCCATTCCCAGTTAAAAAACAACAATGGCAGGCTAGGGCAAACAAAGCATCTTGGAAGCTAGATCATCTGCGCTGCCCCCTTAGACCATGCCATTTCACTGTTTCAAGTCCACACAGATCCCTGTGGCATTAGTGCTGATCCACTCTGCTCTCCTTGGACCTGGTTCCCACACAGCTCTGGCCTCACGCTGCTACTGCCACTCTTGCTCCCTTTTCTTTTCCTCAGAGTGGTATCCTGGGCTCACCATCACTGTCTTTCAGCACCAAACCGCAAAAAGTGCAACTCAGAGGAGTGGGAAAAGGAACAGCTGATGGCAGGAGAGGGACTAGCTCCATCAAGCTGACCTGGGACCTTCCGGAAGAGAGCCAGGCAAAAATGGCAAACTTTTTGTTTTCAGCCCCAACTTTTTCCTGCTGAAACCACACACCCTCTCCTCCCTTCTGTATGAGTGGTATTGAAAAAACAGCACTAAATCTCCACCCCCTTGTCTCTGCACCCATGAAACAGGGGTACAAAATAGGATATACAACTAATTATAAAAGGCAGTGATTGAAATTTTAAAAATATAGGCTGCAGCATATTGTAGATGGCTTTGTGAACTAGTGTGGCTACGGCTTTTAGTGGCAAATTTCAGAATGTGAATTCATTTACACTTCAGCTGGGTCAGAAATACTTCATTTAGATCTGAAGCATGTCTTTTTCTCTCTAAATATTAAGCATCTAGGTTTGCAATGTACCCTAAGAGATGCAACAAGCAGGACTGGCATTCCTGAAATCCCCATTTATGAGCCAAATTGCTTCCAGAGCCCTGACACACGATCATTTAAGAAAAAATTAATGTGGTAGGTGTTCTTGTGCTCTGAGTGTGTAAAGGTAGATGCTGCAATTCAGATGAGGTCACATGCACATTGGCTGCTTGGGCTCTGTGTCTCCATTATTGTACGTTGAGATGGTTTGTTTAAACCAAACCTTAAGCTGGATGATTTTGTCCTGGAGTGAGTTGAGACAGAAAAATGGAAGTGGTTTGTTGTCTTACTCCAGCTGAACACAAAATATTTCTGCTACAATTACTCCATGTATTTTCATTGTCGTCTGGCAGGAAAGCAATGAATTTCATATCTGCTCTCCAGAGGGTGACAAGGTTTCTTAACTTTCTTTGCTCCCATCATCTGTATTTCTGTATTCCAAGCACTGGCAAGTCCACATTGAAAACAATCAAATCAAATGAGAATCAGCAACATAAATATTACCTCTAAATAACAGCTTGTCTTCATTTTGTTGTAGGAAGGCAGGACAAATTTTTTCCCTTAGAAAAATTTTCATGCTTCTATTGCAGTGTAAAATAAAGCACACAGAGAACTAAGATTAAAGTAGACAAAATAAATTTAGATTACATTAAATTAAATACCTTTTTAGTAATTAATGTTTACCATCATTAACTTTGACATGTTATAGATACCAACAGTGTCAGAGGAATTAAGTTGGCATCAGTGAGAGCTAGGGAACTGTATTTCACTTCGACCTCACAAATATGCTGTTTGAAGCTTGGTTAGGGAAGAAGGCTCATAAACCACAGACCATGTTGATGGCTGGTATAAACCAGCCATCTTCTTCTTCTTTTGAAGCCCATTGAATATGCTGATTTCAAATTTTGGTAATTCTGCCACAGTATTCCTAAACCACAGTTTATATGTAGCTTCAGATGGGAATATAATTGTTCAGATATATTTTTATATATATATATATATAAATAATATGATTCATATAATATTAATTCTTATTCATATAATATATATTATATGAATAACATAATATTCAGATGGGAATATAATTGTTCAATGTGGCAATAAATTTAAAATTTCTTAATAATTTTCTTAACATTGTTCTTCCTCCCTTATTTGTGCTTTTCTGTTCTTTTTTCTCTTTCATATGTCTTCTTTCTCGTTAAGTGATGCAAATAATAATTACTTGCATTGTGAAGTTGTTCTTGTGTCAACTACACGTGTTCTTTTCATATGCCATGTATAGTCAGTTCCTTGATGGATTTTGTCCAGGTTCTAGCCAGGACAGGATTAATTCTCACAGTAGCTAGGAGGGGCTATGGCTAGAATTCACAGGTTATTCTACGATGTTATTCCCTCATGTCATTGCTGGGGGTAAGGGGAAGGAACTCTCTTCTGGGGAGAAAGGATTCCGGTCTGGTCAAGTAAACGTGCCAGAGGAAATCATCTGATATTGTCTGTCGACAGGTTCCATGTGAATCTTTTCTTTCATGTACACTCTGTCATTAGTATTCTTGCTGTTACTCTTTGTTTTCTTATCTCANTAAACCACAGACCATGTTGATGGCTGGTATAAACCAGCCATCTTCTTCTTCTTTTGAAGCCCATTGAATATGCTGATTTCAAATTTTGGTAATTCTGCCACAGTATTCCTAAACCACAGTTTATATGTAGCTTCAGATGGGAATATAATTGTTCAGATATATTTTTATATATATATATATATAAATAATATGATTCATATAATATTAATTCTTATTCATATAATATATATTATATGAATAACATAATATTCAGATGGGAATATAATTGTTCAATGTGGCAATAAATTTAAAATNGTTCTTTTCATATGCCATGTATAGTCAGTTCCTTGATGGATTTTGTCCAGGTTCTAGCCAGGACAGGATTAATTCTCACAGTAGCTAGGAGGGGCTATGGCTAGAATTCACAGGTTATTCTACGATGTTATTCCCTCATGTCATTGCTGGGGGTAAGGGGAAGGAACTCTCTTCTGGGGAGAAAGGATTCCGGTCTGGTCAAGTAAACGTGCCAGAGGAAATCATCTGATATTGTCTGTCGACAGGTTCCATGTGAATCTTTTCTTTCATGTACACTCTGTCATTAGTATTCTTGCTGTTACTCTTTGTTTTCTTATCTCATTGCTGTTTCCAGTAAGGGGGAAGAGGGACAGGAAAACAGGAGAGTGTGTGTTTGTGTGTGTGAGAGAGTGGCACTTGGTTTGAGAAGTCTCAGTGGGGGCACTGACCTGGGGAGAACAAGTCCTAAACCATGACACTTCTCCTCTGTGATACAAAGATATTTCTTAGTTAAGATGTTTAGTGAAAGAGTTGAATATGGTCTCCAGCTCTGCAAGAAATGTGATTTAGCTGCAAAATTTTATAGCACTATTTAAGTGTGGTGAACTCAGTTGAACTCCTAATTGGTGGAATTTTACATGCAGAGGTGTCAGTAACTTGGGGGCATTGAAAAGTCTCTGATTCTCTACACTCGATGCATAGAGTATTAATCATGTCATTTTTATTGTCAGGGAAAGCAAAGTCCTATGGATCTCAGAGAGGTATGCTCCTAGAATGGTTATCTCCTAATACGCACAGGTGGGCTCCAGAAATTCTCTAGAAGAGTGTAAAATCCTAGAAGTAGTATCTCAGGTTCTCAGTCTTACTGAACTCCTCAGTCTCAGATCACAAGACTGCCAAGAAGACATATTATGTCACCAAAATTTATTATAACCAGGAAAGTTTAAGGAATTACATTTTTATGGTAAGGATTCTATTTATTTTGATCATTTCAGGAAGCGGCAAATTAACTTCAGTCTTAACCAGTGAATCAATTTTCTGTGTTGTCCTCTATCACGGAGTCAGCTGTAAGAAAACACCAGAAGTCTGAGCATAGGAATAAGAAACATTTTATTAATAATATATGTGTAAATAATAATGTGTTTACACCCAGGTGCACGCACACACAAGAACACACAGAAGAACATGCAAAAAAAAAAATATATATTCTTGTTCTGAATATTTGCTCAATATGGGACAAATTGGTTATTTTCCCAAAGCTAGTCACTCCAACACTCAAAGGAGAAAACTTACAAGCAATGAAAAACTGTTATAACCAGAGAAGTAGAAACATTATAACAATAATATGAAACAGAGCTAGAAATGTGATATATATGATACATAGACAAATAGGAACAAAATTAGTATTTTCAGTAGGTTCAATCCTACAAGACCCCAAGAAAAATAAAATAATGAATTAAATGCCACTAGAGTTATTCATTGTACTGTGTCCTGACTTAAAAGCAGACAGTGTTTCCTGTTGAAAAGATATCAGAGATTGGAAGATTATCATTTTAATTTTTAAGACCTCCTACCTTGCATGCAGTTAGAACCTCCATTAGAGCTTTATCTCTACTGTAATAGTATTTATTTCTTAATAAATGGTGCATGATAGAATAGACAATGTGCATGTTTTTTCTTCTGCAAAAGTTATTAAAAACAATATATTACTATTACTAGGAGATAATTCTGTTTCTTGCATTAGGACTACTATTCACTCACATTTGGCTTTTCACATTTAATTATATATTTCTCAATCCATTAGCTAATAGCTAATTATGTTGAAACATAAGGCCCAAACAACAAGACTCCAGGAGGAAATCTTGCCTGGTTTATAATCAGTCAATCTAATAAACTAAAAAAATCTTGCAGCCAGTACTTCAAGATGAGGTAGGTAAAAATCACTGGTCTGTTTAGCATAATATGTGGTTGGCTGCAAATTTGAGGACTTTATGAGTCTTGGATTTTCAAAATAAACTCACTTCACTGTTCTATTATTAATAATAGTTAATGACAACAATTTGAAGTTACAGGAGGAAATGGAGACATGCATTTATAGCATCTGAGACAAGTTTGAACCCATGCTCTCCCACAGAGCTGTAACAATTTAGGTGTAATTTCTTTATGGGTGTAAAACTCAACTTTAGAGACATTTTGAGGATTGACCTCACTGTCAGATGAAATAGTAAGATCAGGTTTGCAATCCAGATGCAAATCACCGTAAGGAGTTTTCATAGCTCTTCTCATGTTAGATGGCTATTGTTTCCCATGTTTCTCTTGTGTTTTTCACTCGTCCAGTAAGCATATACTGAGAAATTACAAGAGAGTAATGAAGTCTCTGTCATTGCATGTTTGTGTGCTTCTGCCTACAGCTCTGATCTGCCCATGCTCACACATTATTTTTAATGATTTCTGTTTGAATCTATTGCTCTAACATCCAAACTGGGTTACATGTTATATGAAAGAGAAGGGCACTTTTCCAATCCTGCCTACTTATAAAAAGAAATGAAATTATCAAGTGATTCATGGTGGAATCATCACTAAATGTCAACAGAGCAAGCAACAGTTTGAGTCATACAAAAAGAAATTTTAAAAAGTCTCTTTGGATATTTTGGATATTTTGCTAGGAAATTTCCTACTGTAATGTATAAATGCTGATAAAGTTAATGTTTGTGAAGTTATCAAAGGAAATTGAAAGAACCATTTCAATGGTTCTTTTAAACTATACAAACTGCTCCGTTTGTGTAGAGAAAAATGTATGTTTCCTGAGGCAAAGTGGAATGAGTAGTTAAGAAGAAAATACATATTTTTTTTTCATTAAAGAAAAAAAAAATCATTCATGAGCAATTATAAAAGACATTATGGATCTCTGAATTCAGAATAGCCCCTTTTTATTATAGCCAGGAAAAAAAGAGACAAAAACATAAAAGCCATCCTTGTTAAAAAAAGTCTTCTTTTTCTTTTACCAGCAAGTACTCATTTTTCTTCTTCCTTTATAAGGACTCTGTTTTTGTACTTGTCTAACTTAATACCTCATATCAGTGATTAATGCTAGATCTTGCACTTGCAATCAAATTGAAGTGAAATGCTCAGCCTCAAGTTACAGAATAAGCATAACGTAGTTACATTTTTCCTTTCACATTCTTCTCTGAGTAATGTCCACCAAAAGTCTAATGGTTAATCTTTTGTTTGAAAGCAGTTTATTATTCTAAAAAGCTGCATTTTCATCTGTCATATACATTGGCAGATGCAAAGCTAAACCAAATTTAAAGTTATATGAAATATTCTGCTGTCTTAATTTGATTTTATTTGATTTAGCCATCTTTGAAAAGTAATCAACAGGTGATTGAATTCAGAACAAAAACCAGCCAATACCCTTCACAGCTTATAGAACGGCTTGATTTGGAAGGCCTTAAAGATCATCTGGTGCCAACCACTCACTGTCACAGGCCAGGACACCTTTCACTTGACAAGATTGCTCAAAGCCTGTCCAAGCTGGCCTTGAGCACTTCCTGGAATGGGGCATCCACAACATCTTGTTTTGGTGCCTCACCATTGTCACAATTAATATCTGCAATAAAGGAAAATAATGTAAAGAGGATAAAGAGTTGAAAACATAGGGTTGCCATTGTCTTTTTAAAGAAAAGTTAACTTGGCCTATAGTTTGAGTATTTTCCCTAAATTAGTAGTCCTCATGGAGAAGGTTTTATCTTTTGGTGGCTTTTGCTTCATATGAATAGCCAGATATTAGAAATCTACCTCAGCCCATCTTAATCTGTTATTGTACTGGGTTTGGCTCAGATGGAGTTAATTTTCTTCATAATTAAGCACTCTGTATAGTGCTATGTTTAAGACTGGTGGTCAAAACACTGGTGATATGACATCAACGCTTTATTCAATGGATCCATGATGCGTCAGGACACCAAGGAGAGGATGTAGCATTGTGTTTGTAGAGTGAATATGACCAAGCGAGATTCTTGCACAAATTATCCTGGGAAAGCAAAACATGCCATAATCAAAAGACCCAAAAAAGTAAAGCTTGGCTTTCGGCACAGAGGATGAGGGCTGAGGTACTAATATGGGAAGGCCTACATTACCAGGAACATGCCACAGTTATTGCCACTCACTTACAGCTGTGGAAACTATTACTAGACAGCCGAAAACACGACGTGTGATCACTGTCTGAAACACCATCCTGAGCCTTGGAAAATAAGTCTCAAGGAAAGTACTCCAGTATAAATCAAATCAGACTATTGTACTCATAGACACCTTGACTTATCACACACCAACTTTTAATTAACCATTAAAAACTATACATAGAATGATGGCTGTTGGGACCTTCAATCATTTGGGGTACAAACCTAGCAAAGGTCACTTGGATGATTAACACTGGAGGGTCTGCTAAACAACCTGGTTCTGCCCAGAACAGAAAAAAAATCCCTACATACTGTAGAAGCACATACAGTTAGTATAGCACACATTAGTGACTCCGAGAATGTATGGATTAGGAAAAAGTGAATCCAATTACAAGATTCATTTTACTCAAGGATCTTGGTGGATAACACAAAACAATGGCAAAATCCAGTGTGCACCTTGAGGAGGTTTTACCTTGGGTGAAAATCGTACATCTCAGTTGTATATTGCCATTTCTGTGTGATGTCATAGTTCTGTGTCAGAAGTACCAAAGCAAGAGTCATGCAACAAATGGAGGAAGAACCTAATTGGGAATTGGGCAAATGCAGCAAGGACTTAACACACCATCATCTCTCCTGTCCTGAATGACCATCAAAACTTGAGGAACTCAAGGACTAGATGGATATTTGAATGGGTATTTGAATGGGGGTAGCCCATGAAGGGAATGAAGGGAATTATATCTGTGAATATGTCAAAACGTAGGGCAGAATATGGTGGTGTCTTAGGAAAATAGATTAAATAATGTAGTATCTGAGCACAATACAAACGGTATGGAATAAGGTATAAATTGTAATAGCATGGAGTTTATTTTCCCACATCCCATGTGGTGCTGTGGCTTATGTGACAGAAACTCTGTTGATACCCATGGATGCTTTAGTTATTGATGTTTTAGTTATTGCTAAACAGTACCTGCACAGCATCATGACCATCTCTATTTACCTCTTTGTCCTCTCAGTGAGAAGACTGGCTAGAAGAGGACACAGTCAAGACAGCTGAACTACCTTAATCAGAGATCTATCCCATGCCCTAGAATGTCATGTTCAACAATAAAGAAAGGAGAGGTGTGGAAATTCTTCTAGAGTATCTTTGGCTTGGGTACTGGCTGGGCATTGATATTCTGTCTCTGGTGGTGAGAAATTGCATGTTTGCAAAATTTGGAGGGAGTTTTCCTGGTTTTTCCCTTGTTTGAGTTTCTTTACCTCAACCCACAAGCATTCTCATTTTTGCCCTTTGGACTCTCTCCCACATGCTGCTAGTGGTAGTGAGTGTGCAGTTGTGTGGTCCTGAAGTAGTTTGTGGCTGAAGGCACACATCTAAAGGAGGACTTATTGACTTATTTTATAAAAGGATTTATGCTGAAAACCTGTATCCTGTGGAGAAAGCTTGCATGCTCTGTGTAGCCATTGTATAACATCTAATAGGTGTTCATTGGGGAAGGTATGGAACAGTGGGTTCCATCACTTAAGGAGAGGAATTTCCAGCAATGAGATTTTTTAATTGTTCTCTTTCCTTCTGGTCCAACAAAAACCTAAACTTTTTATAAAAAGTAGAAGTTTTAGAAAGTTATTTATTGTTGAAATTATAACAAATCAGGCTCAAATATTTGCCTTGACAGAAGGACTAAAATTTGTATTCTGGACATATTTTTTGTTAGGGCTGCAGAGCTAACATGTTGGGAGCTAGATAATAATGATGCTGGAAACATATCTTTACTTATGAAATGCCTTTTCCTTTACACTCGTGGGAATAATTCAGATTTAGTTTGAAAAATATTTTAATTGCCAAGATAAAAACAACAACAACAACAACAACAACAGATGTTGTTTCGGCACTAAGCCAAAAAATCCATTATTTATAAAGCTTTCTTTTTGAGAGGAAAGGACTCAGAAGGACTCTGTAATGAAGAAATTGTCTTTATTGGATAAAATAATGCCAAAATTATGGGAAAATAATAATTCACAGTTTGAGAATTTAAAATTACATAGGAAATTGTTAAATAAAGAAATTATTAAAATAAAATCATATCACTCTCTAAAGGCAAATAAACACACACAGACACATACATATATGTTCATTTATACAAATTCAATTAAGACTGAATATTCTTATGAAGATATGCTGAGCTTGCAGTACCAGGGGTCATTTAAACCAACTTTTCTACCAGACATAGGTACAGATCAGCCTGCTGGTACAAATAGGTTAGCTAAATTAAAAACAATAACTAAATGACTAGTTGGCTCATTCTTTACATACACTGAAGCTAATAGACAGCTCCTGAGCACCCAGTACAGTGTTTGGGCTAACTGACAGCCATCTCAAACAAACAGATTACTTCCATTTGTTGTATGCTGTGTAGCAACTGGAGGAAATTCAGTGTCTGTGCGTTTTTTATCTTAAGATAAAATGGACAGATACCTAAGAATGACTTCTGCAAATGTTCTTTCAGGCTCTTATAGAGCTTTTCCAGAGCTGGAAATGGAATAAAAAAACCCACCCTCTTCTCTAAAAAAGAGAAGCTGCTTATTCTTATGAGACCCCCATTTGAGACTCCCACCTGAATTCACAGCATAAATAAGTGTAAAAACAGAAAAGTTCTTTACCTTCAAATTTGAATCTGGCAAAAAACAGAGATTATTTCTCAGAGACACTTCACTTGTGAGATTTAAATACAACACATGCTAAATTTGTTTTATAAAGATTAACTGCTGCAGCAATTCTATTTGAATATGCTGATTATGAGAAACCTGTGAGATAAGAATATTCTATTTTATCATGAAGAAGATGCACTTCAGTTAAATCTCACTGACATACTGCAATTATGATCTTCATAATTTAATATGTGTATTACGTTTTAAACATAACACTGTCACTTACCATACCACACACAGCAAGTGGCTGCATCTCTGTGAAGTGGATAAAAGAGTCCTAGTAACAGAAGACCAGAGAAGTGCAACAGCTACTATGTGAAAAGATAATAAAGAATCTGTAGTATTTAACATCTTTAGAAAGACTTTAATGGAAAATAAGATACTAGAGCAAGTAAGACCCAGAGGTCTGACTGTTTGCAAATCTCCAGAGCTATGGAGAGAGGACCATTCCTATACCCAGGAGACGCTAGAGAAAAGAATGCCACCTTGAAAACAATGCCATTTAAAATATCTTCTAAATTTCAAATATAATGAGTACAATATTTTTCACAGAAAATTACTTCAGAAACACTAAGATTTGGATAGGAAAACTGGAATGAAAATTTCTTCTGGGAAAGTCACTCTTGAATGTGAATTGACATGAACCTGTCAGAGAAGATCGTGGTGGCCAAATACCTGAACTCTGTCTCATCCCTTCTACCAGAAGCTGTTGAGATCAGTGGACAGGAAAAAGACACTCAAATTTATTATTTTTTCCCATCTCCAGCTAGCACTGCTGCAGACTATTAGCGTGTTCCCAGTAGCAGGAAAAGGTGCAGCAAGGAACGGCCTTTGCTCTCCATAATGACCTTTTTTTATTTTAGGAGCCAGAACAATGTGGAGAAGGTATTTCCAGTTTATGAGACCTCCATCTGTGAATATTGTACTTCTGGAAGGAGATATACGTGCAAGACCATCTCTGAGATACTGAAGGTGAATGATTTCAGTGCCACAGCAGAATAGAAGAAAAGGTGGAACGGTCTGACCCACCATCTGATTTCTAGTAGCAATATGACTAACAAGAACGACTTCCCTTACCCAAAAAATCTAACGTTTACACCTAAGTGTTCATTATTTTAATACTTTTTTCTTCCATTACCCTAAAACCCAAGCACTTTCTCTCACAGCAAATGGAAGTTAGATGAAGAAGAGGCCTGTGTATTTTCAGACCAAGGAAATTTAGATACAAGGCATCCTATCCTCACATTACCCCAAAATAATCAATACCATCTCTAACTGTGAGTTTCAATCATATTCCATCATAGATTCACATGGTCAGTGGGAGTCTAGTCCTTTGAAACTGAAAAATAAAGAGCTCTGATTAACTAGCTCTTCTAAAAGCAAAACAAACCAGAAAATATGCTGTAGCCAGTCAAATATGTGCATCTCTCCAATTATTTAATTATGATGAATAATGAGAGGGAGGTTGTCTGCGTTTTCTTTCTGTTCTACCTTTAGCAGAACATGGGTTTTTTTAGCTGAGAGCTTTTGAATGAGCTTAAGCTTTATAGCATCATTTTTCTCCGATGAAAAGACTTGATGCCTTCCTCACTGACCCCTGTACTCCCCGCACAATACTTGCTTAGAAGCTTTGATTCAGGATTAACAAAGTAAAGGGACATCTTACTCTTAACTGACCTAGGTGTGATATTTCCAGTCCATTCATCTATAAAAAGTAAAGAAAAGGGCATTGCTTAGAATGAAAGATACATATTATCACCTCTTATATAAGTACGACTTACTTATTTAGCACTCTTCTCTTCTCTTCTCTTCTCTTCTCTTCTCTTCTCTTCTCTTCTCTTCTCTTCTCTTCTCTTCTCTTCTCTTCTCTTCTCTTCTCTTCTCTTCTCTTCTCTTCTCTTCTCTTCTCTTCTCCTCTCTTCTCTTCTCCTCTCTTCTCTTCTCTTTTTTTTTTCATTTCACCTTTTCTTCTCATTCCATTTTTTTGACATGTTGTGAGCATGATGTTTTTCCAATGTATATGTAGTTTATTTATTTTGCTGAAAACACACAGTGGAATTCTTGTGTAATACAATACAAGTGCTCCAATGCAGACTACTTGCATATCATCATATACAAGCATATCAGATAATTTCTCAGATAGTTTCTGAGTTATAGGAGTGCTATATAATAAGAAAAATGTGCCAATAGAAGCCGTTTTCTTTTGGATGTACATTTAAGGAATCATTATCAAAGTGACTGGAGTTATTTGACAACTTATTCAGGTCTGTGTGAGAACTGAATGTGCCAGTACTTCAATCAAGCTTTTGCTTCTAAAGTCAAAATGGACTATATTTTCTTCTTCTGTATTTCATTCTACTCAGTGACAGCCAATAAATCTGTCATTGTATGTGTGGAATATACTCCAATGAGAAACACACAAAACCAGACATAACTTTATTGATCCTGTGCAAAATTGGAGCTTGGTTTTGGAATGTAGCCTATTCAAGAAAGGAGAATCACATGGATTTCAGAACAACAGAAGTCTATTTTGTCTCATTCTTTACCTACTAATTTTGTTTATGGTGGTATATCTTAATGGAATTTTGCAGGGTTGTACTAATCCAAGCCAGCAGGGAGTTTGAACCAGAGATTTCAAGAACCTCTTTACTCATGTAAGCAAGACAATTAGTTCCACAAATCTAGCCAGAGGTTTACTATAACCAATCAAACTTATATCTTAAGGAAATTTTTCCTTTAAAGGGAATAACTGGAGGAATATGACATTCAAATTTTGGGGAATAATATTCTCAAAAATGGTCATATTCTATTAATCTTCTGTTAAACTCCTAATATCTGTGTATTCAGAATATTTTTTTTTTCTGTGCTGGAGTTCAGCATTTGACGGTATTGCTCTTTAGATATGATACTTGCAGAAGTCAAGTTTTAAAAGCATAGTGAATTCTCAGATCTGGCTGTCTAACCACTAGAGATGACAGAGAGTCTCTAGGACCTTGAAGATAATGGCATACCGTCCACTTTAACTTGCATCAGAAAGCTGGCCTGTTTACCATATTTGTGCTCACCCTGCCATTTGTGTCATCACAGTTCACAAAATAGTATTCAAAAGTTTGAAATTGTTAATCATCTGCCTGGAGCATGTATTTACCACAAGCTTAAATATCACAGAGATTTAAGAATATGTACAGCTCTCAGTTATGCTGATCTAAACCCTGAATCATTTCTGTGAAGTCTCTGAAATTAACCCAAAAGTACGTGACACAAAACATTTCCTATCACATCTGGTCTGTTGAACACTATCTCTCCCAGCTTGCAATTTTTCAGGACAAACTTTTACAGCACGTGAAGATATTCAGCATTAAGGTCTCACAATTTAATCACCTTCTGACAATAAGAAATTATTCAAAAATTTTGTAAGGTTTAGAAATCTCGGGCTGGCGCAATGATCTCTTTTGGGAATTTATGGTCTTCATTATCTAGAGAATCTCTGACTTACACCTGCTCTGAATCAATCCCTTTATCTTCTTTAAGATCACAGTTTTTCAAAACCCACACAGCTACCATGGCTGGATGAACAAAACAAGGATATTGTTGGAGAGTTTAAAGCTGCACAATTAAATTCAGCTCTGATATGCAGGGCCTGATGTAGCCCTAGCCACCCTCTATTTCACCTTTTTCCATTCTAGTTGTGCTGTTGATAATGTGAGCAACTATTTTGGTTAAGTGATAGGTGGCATGATATAGTACTTCAGAAGTAATAATAATTTTTAAATTTGCTTCCTCTTTTTCTTGGTGAGAATACAAATTTTGGAGGTGTTTCAGAAAATTAGAACTGGATCAGAAGAACAAAAGTTCTGCTGATTAAGCTAATTTTGGTTTTTAGCACCTCTTGCTCATTAGTGCTATGAAGGGTGTTACGGTGAGTGATAAAAGTGGCACATTTATCACGTTTATTCTAACTGGATGAAAGAAGATGAAGGCTCTAAATGCCTTCATAAGTAAGTAACATTGTGTTTATCCAGATTCCTTTTTAGACATCTCAGCCTATAGAGAAATAGTATATAAGTTCAGCAGAAAATGTTACCTTTGTAGGTTATGGAATGAAATGCGAACAATAAGCCTGTAATTTTTTCTCTGGCACACAGAATTTTTCAATTATAGCAAATTGGTTTGCATTGAATAAGAAAAGCTTAGAGGGGGATCAGATTTAAGTTCAAGTCAAAAAACTACCGTAGTTAAAATATCTTTGAAGATCAAAAAAAGACGACATCTACCATGACTGGTAGGTATCTGCTGACTGAATTACTAGTGCTCTTTTCATTAGCATGTCATCTTCTCCACTGAATTGGTGCTCCATGGTAAAATTGTCAAATGATGTAAATGGTTACCTAAAAAAGTAAAAATAAAGGCTACTAGAACAGTGAGGGTCTATTGTTCAACTATAGGATGGAATTAAATATCCCACATAGTAATGTTGAAATTCAGCAGCCATAGGCTATAAATTGCATATTTTTTATATAAAATATGTAGCATAATGTTAAGCATACAGTGCAGGCCTGTGTATTTGCCTGGAAAGACATCTAATGCTGCATGCTGTAATTGCAAAATGCAGAACGCTCTTCAGTGTGATTGCCAAACAAAGGTGAAAATCAGTATAATTTTCTTCCAATACTCTGTCTGTTAAGATCTTCTGGACTCAAAATAATTGTAATATTTTAAGTATTCATGAAAATGTATTAGAAAACATTTAGAGTTGGAAATCAGTGTAACAGAAATTATTTACAGTTATTTACTTCAATATGAATACTGATAATATCTTTGCCTGACAAAAAATTTCACTATGTGAATGAATTCAGGTTTTGTGTATAAAACACAAAGTATAAAAGTCTCATTATCTTTCATTGTGAAATAGGAATAATGTTGCCATCCAAGTATAAGTACATTTTTTTGAGCTAGAATATGGTGAAGATTTAGCTGCTACTAGGAAAACTGCTTTAAAACAGCATCCAAGGGATCAGGGAAAAATATTCTAATTGTGAATATTATACTTTCCACAAAATTTTTATTCAGAAGCACAGACAGGAAAAATAAACCTGAAAAAAGTAAAAAAATCTCTTTCATCTGACTATATAAAATCTAAAGTGTGATTGTCTGTCCATAAGCTTCTGTGATATACATGCAGAAAAGCATGTAGACATATTCTTTATAGAGTATCTTCTGTGCATAATCTGTAAATCTCTACTTGTATATCTGGTGTATTTCAATATAAGAAGACTTGCAAAGAAAATCCATTAAAAAGGGCTGCGTAAAAGCAGTTTTAAAAAGTATTCTTCAGAGTAGAGGGTAAAATGAGGAAAAGCATTGGCCCGGTCATGTAAGATTATGTTTTACCATTGTTGAAATAGATGCCAATACTGGACCCCACCTCATGAGAGGTTAAACAAGTCATGTTGCCAGTTAGCAGATTGTTTAACTAAAAAATATTTACAAAATATGCTTCTTTAATTTTATAGCTCATGGTACTATATAATTATAATGATAAAATTAATGAGAGACTTAACAATCAAATGCGTAGCTCTCATGCAGAACACTTAATACAAAGTCCGTAACACCACGTCTAAACTCTAATCTCTTATTAGATTGCTATATCCTAGCAATCCAATAAAATGAGACATATTTACTGCATTTACCTTGGCTGATATTGACTGCCATAAATGTTATATGAGTACTCATCAATGATTAAATGAGCATCACAGTGTCTTTGCACCCTTTTCTTACTAAGTCTGGATTCTAGTTCATATTGAAGTATTTGCCTATTTTCTAACGAAAGTAGCAGAACTTAATCTGTCCTCATTAGTAATGTCTTTTAGGACACTGAAAATTTAGCAAAATACTATATTCTTTAATAATTATGTTCATTGAGTTGCAGGATTTTAAGGGGGAAAAATTCAGAAGCCTTGTCTGTGCTGGAATACTGTGTTGCAAGGGAGAAAGAACAAACCTGTGTGTGATGATAGGGAGGTGACACCAAGCCAACTACCTCCACATTACTGCGGACAGCTGGAGTTCATGGCACAAGCTCATGTTGACTGGTTTTCTGTGTCCCAGAGGGAACAGTCACATGATGAGTACAGCTGAGGGAAGAGGAAAGTTTGGTGCAGGGTTGCAGATCTTGGATAGAGTCATTGGAAAGTTGTTGTGGCTGCGTCAGAGAATGATGGTCTTGCCTGCAAAGGTTTGTGATGCTGTGAATGTAGTGGAAAGCCATGGGGCATTCAGTTTTACCCCATGTGGTGCTATTTTCTATAGTTAATCTTTGTGTGTCTTTCTCTTCTCCCTTGCAAAAGCACACAAAATATTCAGATGCCATGCTGACTAACATCTTTTCAGTCTTTTGGGAAAAAGATGTGCTTTTAAAGCCTGTGATTTTTTTCTTTCTCCCTTTTAACTCTTAGTCTCATTTGGGACCCTTGATTTATGATCCTGTGGATTTACAAGCAGGGTGCAGCCCATCTTCACTTCACTTATATTTTGTCGCAAGTTTGTCTTGCAACATAATCCAAGGGGGGAAAAAAAAGAACAAAAATCCACCTGGATTTCTAGCATCCCAGTATTGAAATGTGTTTGTCCTATTTGGAACCATTTTTTCCTTTTTTTTTTTTTTTGTTAAATAGAATAAAAAATGTATTTGCTGTTGTATGCAGCTGCTCATCATCATTATTATTCCTGCTCTCTTAAAACTCTCATTGTTTTTTTTTCTTTTAACTGGATTCTACCATTACTTGTTATGAG
This sequence comes from Phainopepla nitens, assembly GCA_013400175.1. Taxonomy (NCBI): domain Eukaryota; kingdom Metazoa; phylum Chordata; class Aves; order Passeriformes; family Bombycillidae; genus Phainopepla; species Phainopepla nitens. The sequence goes on from VXBQ01016026.1 coordinate 36,224, forward strand.
CATTTCACAATAGTTATATTATTTAGGGAATGGTGGCAACATTGTGTCAATTTGTTATAATAATTGCTGAAAATAGCCCATCCACCACAGTTTGCAAATAATCCCTGTTAAAGTATCTTTTTTGATCCTTTCCTGTGTTCATTCCCCTGGGAATTCCTATTGCTATAGCTATCCTGAAGGCAAGAATCTGCTGCCTGTAGTGAAGAGGTGGCAGTTATTTTCTGAGCTGTTGTTCCCATAAGAGGCAAACTCACCAATGCTATGGTTTGTTAATCACTTAAATATCTAGCTCTTCCAAACCAGACTCAGATAAATACAAAGTAGGCATTCCCTGCAAGCTGAGTTCAGCTTTTGAGAGTAAACAAACATTTCATTAAAATGGTCTCACTAAAGACGGGCAGAGAGATCTGAACTGAGCTGTCACCTTGTATTAGTCACACTCATAAATTCTGCCATGTTACAGTGCTCACTTGCAGTATCCCAGAGAGCTTGGAAGAGGCAATTCCCTCCCTTTGTTTTGGAGTTTTGTCTGGGGGGAGGTTATCATCTTCCTTGCAATGTCCAGTATGTCTGCATCAGGAATCCGCACACGCTTTGTGAACATGTACTCAAACACTGACCCTGACAGCAATAATTTCCATTAGGCTAGTACAAACATGTGTTTCTCTTAGGAAGACTGCTTTTTCTGTATCAGGTCCTCTCAGGTCTGAGATACCAGACTTCTGATCTTGATGGTTTCCTGGTCTTGTGGATTCTTTTTCCTTCAATAGCAGTGACAGCGAATCCAGTTTTCACATTCCCTTTGACATTCTGACAACTGATATCACTATGGCACAGCTATGAGTGATTTATTACTTTTAGTAGGTTTTATTTAATTCAGCCACATAGCCTAAGGGAGTGAGGAAAAAGATTTAACTCTAAATTCTTGCCTTCGTCCTTTTAGTATATAAAAAAATGGTTAAGAAGGATATGGAGGGAGGACAGAGAAGCAATGGGTGGAAATACGTATAATGGGAATATAGTTATTAAATGCAATGAGTCATGGAATTGGGCTTGGTAAAATGTTATGAAGCAAAAAATTAGAAGAAAAAGAATAGCAACAGGACTTGTAATATATATGATAAGAAATTAATAAAACCTCTGCATCCAAGATTTTTTTGGAATACTGGCTGGAGGTTTTCTTTCAATGCATAGCATTCAAAAAGGAAATACAAGTTGAGTGTAGATGAATAATTCCAGAAAGTTGTCTTTCTAACAAAAAAACCACTAGGAACAGCCTCTTTGTTCAATAAAAAACACTGCGTTTTCCATGCAAATGCTGTATTATTTTTTAAATTAATAAAGGAAAAAAACCCTTGTTTTTAAAAAAAAGACGTAAAAGTAAGGAAGGATTAAATTGAGGTTTGGGTAGCTTACATCTATGAGCCCTTGTTAAAGGCTGTGTAAACAGTGAAACTATGAGAGCTGTCTATTGCACTCCAGTATTTCAGATTCAGTTACCATTCCCAACCCAGTACCCCAGACTGATAAGGAATTTTCCTCTCTAACCTGGACATCAGAAAGCAATCAGTCTCTGTCACACAAACTCAGGTCCCAACCAAGGAAATTCTTTGATGCTGCCTTTTCCCCCTCATGGTAAAATTAATTTATCCATGAAGACAAAACACAGGAAAATGGATTGGAAATAGTTGAACATATGCTGTTCTCTACCTTTTACATAATTAGCTTTGGAGGACTTTGTTCTTCTTTCCCTACAATAATTTTGTTGAACTGGTGAGCCTTTCATGTCATGATACCACGGACTATAAATTTTCTCTGATATTTAATTTGGTTTTGGGCACATGGACCATCCAATCTTCTGAGAAAATGAGCAATGCTTCGTAAAAACCCAGGGCAGCTTCCTAGCCCACTAGGAAGTAGAATGTTCTTTCCCTGCAGGGCTGAGGACTGCTTCATATCCACAGAGAAGCCTTTCACATTTATGAAGTTGGTGGCTTTTTTCTACTAACAAGCAACTTGATGAACAAAGCAAATAGTTACCTAAATGGAATACGCAGCATCTCCTTGAAAGTCAAATGTCATGGCAAGAAATAACCTCAAAAATAATGGCTGTAAGAAAAAAAATTACTCCCATGATCACCAGTCAAGGACGCTGGAAAAAAAAAGAATGTTTTGATATTTTGATATTCAATTCTTTAGAAGTTAGTGTCTGCATGGAACTTACCCTGAACTTAGCATCAGCCGCTGAGGTGACAGCAGTGGTGGCAGCTTCCAACTGAGGGAAGCCTGGAGGTAACAGTGGGATCACACTGTACGGGGGGATCCTGGGCTCAGGGACACACCAGCAGCAGCTCAAAGCCCCATGCAGATCTGGAAGCCCTCAGGAGCCAATCAGACATGGAGGGGGAGTTGCCAGGAGCATCTATGGGAGATTTAAACGGCTCCATGGATGTAGCAGGGTGTAGCACCTCAGACAGGGTGTGACACACCAGTTTGTCCAGCACTTCACAAGGGTGGGGCACAGCCCCCCAGCTGTACCTGAGGGGAGTTTAATTTAGGGAGTGAGTCATCCATCACCCAACCAACTAGAAGAGAATTAACTGTGGTTTCCACTCAGTTAAAAGCCCCTGTAGGAACGTGGTGCTCCAGGCAGACCTCACACATCAACATGCAGTTGTCCAGGTCGCCAGCTGCCATGAGTGCCTAAGCTCTTCCCTGATGCTTGAGGGCAGCAGAGATAACACCTCTCTGTGGTGTGAACAGGTGGATGAGCTACTTACTGGCACTGCTGGAATAAGAAGTGGAGAGGTCAGAAAGCATCAGGTAGTGGGAGAGGAATTGTTCACTGAACTCTAACAGGTATGCCCTGGTAGAGGACCCCCAGCAAGAGGTGGTCAAGCTGCAGGAGGCAGTCAAAAGACTGAGGGATATCAGGGAAGCTCAGAGGGAGTTGGACAGTTGTTCCAAGCCCTGATGGCAGGAAAAAACAGCGCCCACTGAGGAGAGGCAAAAAATTCTTCTGCTGGCACTCATGAAAGGGAGGGAAGACATTAACACAAGGGGTTGGGAAGTAGTGAGGTAAAAAACCTCAAACAAACAAAAACAAAAGGAAGAGCAAAGGAACTAATAAAAGGAAGGGACTTTTTTCAAAACCAGATATTTCCATCCAGCTGAACATCCCCACTCAGAACCACTTTATAGTTCTGTAGATTAACAGGCTGTTCCAGTGTGCGGCAACACCCAGCACACTGGAAGAACAGCCAGAGATAACTGGAGCAGCCCAGTCTTCTCCACAAATCAAGAAATTAATAACTAGTTCTCCCAAGAAGAGGTGGCAGGTGATAGTAATAGGTGACTCTAAGAAGCATAGAGGCACCTCTGTCAGCCTGACCCATATTCAAGCCTAGATCAGGGATGTTACTGAGAAGCTGCCAAGCCTAGCTAAACCCTAGCTAAACTAATTATTAGTGAGTATGATTATTACTTACTATTAGTGTTCCATGCGGGCACAGGTTACATAGCTAGCAGCTGGCTGGGAATCATTGAGATGGACTAGAGAGCCCTGGAATATGTGGTAAAGGACTCTGGAGGTCAACTGTCTTTTTCATCAATTCTCCAGGTCAAAGGAGAGGTGCTTGAAATGGCCAGATGAGTTTGGTAGATCAGTAAATGGTTAGAACCATAGTCAGGTGACTCAGACCATGGGACTTGCTTTGGCAAGCCTGGCCTACAGGGGGCTGATGGAGTCCATCTGACTAAGCAGGGGAAAAGTATCTTTGGTCAGAGATTTGCCAAACTGTGAAGGGGGCTTTAAACCGAATTTGCTAAGGGCTGGAGGGCACCTATCCATCTCAATCCTGGCAATTGGTTGCAAGTACCTGTAATGGATGCCTGGAAGAGTGCAAAGGGATTCCAGATACTCCAGCATGTGAGCTGGCTTTCTCAGGAGCCTTCATCTGGTTCAGATGCCTATACACAAAAGCATATAATACGGGGGACAAGCAAGACAAACGAGAGACATGCACACCTGTGTCAGTGTGATATCATTGGCATCCCAGAGACATTGTGGGATGGCTCCCATGACTGGAACATTGGAATGGAAGGTTTTAGGCTTTTTAGGAAAGACAGACTCAGGAGGTAAAGGTGGGGCGCAGCCCCTATGTCAATCACCAGCTGGAGTGTATGGAACTC
>VXBQ01016027.1:207-10517 GCA_013400175.1 Phainopepla nitens
GACCCCGGGCAGTGCCCCCGGACCCCGGGCAGTGCCCTCGGACCCCGGGCAGTGCCCCCGGACCCCGGGCAGTGCCCCCAGACCCCGGGCAGTGCCCCCGGATCCCGGGCAGTGCCCCCTGGGACAGGGGAAGGAGTCACCCGTGGAGCTGCAGGAGCTTAGAGCTCAATTCTTTGCCCTTCCGCCCCCAGCCCCGCTGGATTCCGGGCTTCTGGGAGTCTGTTCTGCCCAGGTTTGCAGCACCCACAGCTGGGTGAACAAAGGAGGCCGTGGGGATCCACCCCAGCCAGGAGCCGCTGTCCCGGGGGCTGCTAAAGGCACAAACAGAATTTCACAAAGCAAATCCACTTGCTGGAGAACCTCCTGTTTATTAAGGACTCCTCCCTAAGGAAATAAATCACTGCACTAATCCACAGACACCGTACAATGCAGCCAGGGCACCCAAAACCTGTTTCTGAGTAGCAGAAACATCTTTAATTTAAAAATAATTAAAATCAAAATCTAAATTTAAAATCTTTAAAAATTTAAAATTAATCTTTGGGTTAATAAAGCCCTGGAGTCAGAAATGGGGCTGTCTGTCCCTTTTCCTGCTGTCCCCTCTGTTCCCAGGGTTTCTCCTTGAAAGGTGATGGCTTTTCCTGAGGCTGTTTTCCTGCCAGGCTGCATCAGCTGCTCCCCCACAACCAGCAGTGGCAGCCTTGCTTGGAGTGGGAGGGATTAAACAGAGCAGTCCCTGGAAGAATTCCTGGTTAACAGGGTTTTTATAAAAAAAAAATAAAAAAATACAACCCTTATAACAGGATTTAATAAAAGTGCTTTGATAAAGTGTATGAAATCCAGCAGCAGAGCGGGAAGTGAGGCATGGCAGATGAGGGAGAGAAAAGCTCTGGCCAGGCTGGGGGGTTTAATCTGTAAAATAAGAACATGTAGAGACAAAGTAACCAGGAAAGGCAAGAAGAAGGAAGGGAAAAAAAAAAAAAAGCCAATACAAACGTTGCACTTGAAACTAAACTTAAAAAAAAAAAACAAAAAAAAACAAAAAAACCCAAATCTGTTTTGGAAGTGACTTCTGGCTGGAGAACTTCCCTGGAGCAATCCTGCCCCTCTCTGAGGGAATGCCAGGGCAACTCCAGCTGAAACCTGCACAAAAACACCACAAATATTTTAGATATTTGCAGTAAGCATCAACTTAGCAATTACTGTTTAATAATTTATTCACTTTCCCATTAAATGGTACATTCACTCCACAAGACTCAAACACCTTTCTGGTAATTTTATTTACAGCCTGCAGCGTGTTCTGGAAAACACAGGGGTGGTCACAGACAGACACACAACATAGGTCTTTTCAAACATTTAAACAAGTACAGTTTATTCCAAAGTAAGTCTACACACTACTTTTTCCATAAAAATATAAAAAATAGTTTAGTTACTGTATTTAACCTAAACCAAGATACTTGAGAATTCTTCCACAAGTGATGCCCCCTCCCCAAAAAGGGCACTCCAACAACGAGAAATTCAGGAGACTGCACCACCCAATAAAATCCTCCAGACAAACAGATCACTCCCAGTGTGCAGCCAGCAATCCCTGCAGTGCTGGGATCTGCTTTTGCTGCCTTGGGAGGGCTTTGCTCTCTCTTGCTCCTCCAGGGCCATTCCCACAAGTGAGGAATGAGTGAATTCCTGCAGGCTGTCCCTCAGCTCCAACCCAGCCAGGCAATCCTGCACTTCCCACTTCCAGAGGGGAACCCTGCCCTCTGAGACCTCCAGGGAGGCTCTTTCTGACCGAGCACGCAGTGAAAGCAGTGCCCAGGTCTGTTTGCTGCTTTTTCTGACCACACTGTGGATGGCAATGCTCTGCTGGAGCTCTGCAGAACACCCAACTCCAGCCCTTGTCTCACTGGGCTACACTGAATTTCCAAAGAAAAGGCACCAAGATGAAACTCCTAAAGCAGCACCAGCCCCGATTCACTGAGCTGCTGCTCTCCAACAGCAACTCTGTGTCCCAGCAAACTCCTCCAAGGACACAGGGCTGAGATCCTGCGGGCAGCACAGGCACTGCATGGATCAGTAACAGATCAGCACAGCTCAGCTGGGGGCTGCAGCTCACACTGGACCTGGAAGCATCAGGAAAAGCCACTGGAACACAAGCTCAGCAGCACAGAGCCCCTTTGGCTGCGGCCAGTTGGGAGGCTCTGTGTGGGTCAACAATGCCACAGCTCCACAGCAGCACTCAGAAAGGTCTGCTCTGAACAGTTTAGAGGATTCTTCTCAATGGAAGTGAAGCTGTCATTAACAGAGGAACAGCACATGATGCACAGCATAATCTGCAACAAAAAGCTTTAGCTTTGCAGCATGTAAACATCCAGGTTACTGGACTTGAGCTCATACAAACAAATCTGATGATAGATTCTTTTTTTTTTTTTTTTGGGAACTAAAAAAGTTAAATCTTCCATAAAAGGATAAACCACAAAAATACTCTCTCAGTAAGTCTGACGTGCCATTTAATACCTTCCATGTCCTATGAACAACTATGAAAAACACTTAGAAATGTGAGCAGTAGAGATGCTGAGTGTCGAAGGTTGGGCAGCCGTGTGCTCCAGCCCCTGGCAGGGTGTGTCACTCACTCCTCTCCAGTCCTGCCCTCCCCAGCTATTTCTTCTTCTTCTTCTTCGGGGGCTCGTCCTCGGAGCTGCTGTCCGTGCTGCTGCTGCTGCTGCTGCTGCTGCTGCTGCTGCTGCTGCTGCTGCTGCTGCTGCTGCTGCTGCTGCTGCTGCTGCTGCTGCTGCTGCTGCTGCTGCTGCTGCTGCTGCTGCTGCTGCTGCTGCTGCTGCTGCTGCTGCTGCTGCTGGATGAGCTGGAATCCGACTCGCAGTCAGAGGAGGAGGAGGAGCTGCTGGAGGAGGGGGAGGAGGAGGAGGAGGAAGAGGAGGAGTCCTCGCTGTCAGAGGAGGAGTCGCTGGCTGAGCTGTCGCTGCTGCTGCTGCTGGAGCTGCTCACGCTCTTGGACCTGAGAGAGGACAAAGAGCTGAGCACGGCCCTGCCAGAGCCCGTGGCACACACAGTGCTGCCTCTGCTCTGCTGTAATAACCCAAAGATAATTATTAGCCTTCAAAATTACCACGCCCCACCGTCGAAATTTCCAGGCCTCGCCACCTAAGATGAATTCCCGTGGCCTCCCCTCGTGGATGGGGGATTTGGGCTTGGAGCAAGGGCAGAGGGGCCCCAGGGCATGACACCGGCCAGCAGGGCTGCAGAGAGGCAGGCAGAGCTGGCCAGGACCCCTTCCAGCCCCGGGCAGGGGCTCTGCTGGCCTGGGAAGGAGCCAGGCTCAGCCCCTGCCTCACCCCTACTGGGAAATTCTGCCACTGCAGAGTCAGGGGAGGCTTCAGCAGTGACCTCACCAGGTCAGAGCTGCTCCCTGCAAAATCTGCTCCTGGATCACTCCTGGCAGCCGAAGCCAGAGTGCCTGCCACCTCAGGAGGCTTGGGTTTCCCAGGTGGAGGAGAAGGGTGGAAGCAACCCAAGGTTAAGACAGAGTGATGAACACTCTGAACACACAAAGAGGATTTCTGTATGCTCTGCATTTTTTTTCATGTTCAGCCCTTCCTGAGGCCATTGTTCTCAAGATCAACATCTCTGATATGAATTCCAAGAAAGTACAATTTAATTCTGCCAGAGATCTTTCCCCGAAGTACAGGATACTGATTCACCTCCCTTCCCACCAACGTCCTTCAAAGAGCATCCAAAAATGTAAATTGTGATCATGCAGAATCTTGTTTTCAGTAGTAAATTGATGCAGTGGTTTTTATCAGAGGGTTTGGTTCAATGTAACAGCTCAGGAAGTGCCTGTGTTAAGGCTCCTGAAGAGTGTGAGGTTTTATCAGCCCTGTCAGCTGCCAAACGTGGGCATGGATTAAGCCACAAAGCACTGAAGTTTCTATAATACATCTGTAATCTGCTCTCTCTGGGTGCAGACACAACTACTGTGCATCACAGATAAATCCATGAGGGCTGCTGAAACACTGACTTTTCTGGGGAGAAAACCAGCACTAAGACAAGGAGAATAAAAACCATGGGAGTAGCAGTTTCAATCTGAGCAGTTCCATGAGCAGCAACCAGAGGATCCCCTGAGTAACTCTGCACTTGCTTTTCCTGATCACCTGTCACAGAATCCACAGCAGCAATCCATGCCCATCCAGTGTTTGGGTTTATTCCAGAAGCCACTGCCACAAACATCAGGACACTGCACTTAAAGCTGCCTGTCCCAGAGGGGAGCAGGAGAGGAAAGAGGCAGGAACTCGTTCTCAGGAGAGGCAGCACGTGGTACTGGCAGCAGGAGGATGGGGACAGCTAAAACTGCAGCACAAAACCCAGTCTGGGAACATCTGGGGTTTATCACACCTCTGTGAAAGCACTAGATTTTTAAAGCAGGTAAATTTTTTATCATTCATCCTCCTCAGGACAAGCCTCCCAGAGCTCATCTCTGATTCTGTGCCCCAGTGAGGGCCAAGGGCAGTGGGAGCCCAGGCTGGCACCCCCAGGGGCTTCCAAGGGGCCACAGTCGTGGGCACAGCCACAGCTGGGGCCTGAGGGGGAGGAAAAGTCAGGGGGGAAAAAGGTGAGGGAGGGGGGAAAATAAAGGTGAGGGAGGGGGGAAAATAAAGGTGAGGGAGGGGGGAAATAAAAGGTGAGGGGGGGAATGAGGACAATCCTGCCCTTCAGGCAGACAGATTTCCCTGTGCTCCAGTAGCAGGAGGGCTCTGAGTGGGTAACTCAGCATTCCTGGGGGACACTGAGGCCAAGGAGCAGCTGGAAGGTGGCTCTGTCACCTGAGGGCTCTGCAGCAGCTGCTCTGCCTCTGCCTGTTTTTCTGGTTAGGCCTGAGCTCCCTTGTTAGTGTTTCTATCAAAACAAACACGCTCTGTGGACAAGGTTTGTGCTCCTCCTTTCCAGATCCCAAACTTTTACAGAGTTTTATTTTAAATCTGGAATTTATAAATTTGATGGATTCTCTACATTTAATTCTTCCCATACTATAATAAAAATCTACAGAGCAACCTGACTAGAAAGGAATTTCTATTGATGGATTCTGTGCTTGCATAGAAGCAGCAGAATAATTCAGATTTCCAAGAGTTTTAAAATTTCAAGGGAAAAGTGCCCTAACCACCTGCTTCCCTGTGAACCCTTTTGCTCTGTCCATTCTTGCACTGGTTTGGAGCTCAAATCCTCTGTAAATAATTATGCCAGCAAGGGCTGCAGTGTCAGAGGAGGCTGAGGCAGGAAGAGGCCTGAGCTGCCCAGCTCCAAACCAGTTAATTCATGATCTCACCAGCCCTGAGTAATCCAGCAATAAATTGGCACTTTGGGAAAGCAGCCTTTGCTAAAACACACTGGGACAGCCCAGCACCCCAGAAAAGCACATTCCACAGCACAGCCTGGAATAAAGGAACACTTTCAAGATCTGCTCTGCCTTGTTTACTGCCTGCCACTCACAGCAAAGGCAGAAACCTGGGTTAGGCCAGGCTGAGAGACTGGGGTGCCAATAAAGGGGAAGAGGTGCTGGGGCTGTCCCTGCACAGACAGGCCCTGGAGTGAAACCCCCAACACGATTCCAGGGGTGTCACAGCCCTGGGCCTGCTCCTCCTTTCCACTTGCCAAGGAAGCAAATTCCCAATGCAGAGTGAAGCACAAACAATGTCAAAAGAGTTCTGGGCTCCAACCAGGACTTGGAGAGGGGCAGGGTCATTTCCTGGATTTTGCTTTAGCTTGGGATCCAGGGGGTTGGGGTTGGTTTTGGGGTTGGGTTTTTTGAGGTGTTTTATTTCATCCTCTAGACAAAGCTCGAGAGAGAGAGAACTGGCAGGGGAAGGGAATGAAAACAGAGCAGGATGGGCAGGTGGAGCAGGGGGAGACCAGACCCCTCCTTCCAGTCTTGTGTCAGAGACAGAAATAGGAAGGCTTTTAATACTACAGCAAGATCCTGCAGGGGGAGGAAAATCAGCAGGGAGAGAAACAGAGAATCTGTTTCTGGAGAGTTTTTGGACAGGGAGGAGTAGAAATTCTCCAGATGTCTGTCAGACAAAAGCTGGCAGCAGCCTCAAAGCAGTAAAACCAAAACTTATTTGCAAAAGTGACTTTTGCCACCCCTCTCCCAAAGTCCTGCTGGAATAACCAGTGCAGGACCAGTGCCCATAAATCTCCACATACCTTTTTTTCTTGGTCTTCTTTTCTGCAGCACTTTCTCCAGCACTAATTAAGGGAAAAAAAACCACAATGGCTTTGATTAATGCAATAAGAAAATTAAATCAATAGCAGCACACTAAGGCTGAGTTTAATATTCAAAGGGCACTGGGCAGCTCAGGCCTGTGCAAAGCAGAGCAAAACCCAACAATTCACCTCGAATTTTCTGTGCTATTTAGGCTCCACTCTCCCCTTTGCCTCATTTTGTATGGACAGCAGCAGCTGGGGTGTGAAAGGCACAGGAGGAAAGGACACAAAGAAGTTGTGTGCAACTATATTTAGCAATAAGTGAATTGATTGAAGTCAAGGGTAAAAGCTAGACTTAGCCTGTAGCTTTCACACTTCTTTCAAGTGCAAAAAGAAACAGAAAAATCCATTTATATTGATGCTTCCCAGCTGTGTGTCTTTCAGATTCCCAGGTGCTCATCCCCTCACACAGTTGGAGTGGTGCCAGAGAAGCAAGCTCTTGGTGTGCCAGCAGAAAAATGAGATTTCTCCCATTTTTTATTTTCCCACGTCAGGTATGAAAACATTATCACCACACAAGAGTGCTCCACGCTCTCCTGTGGGCCAGGGGGAGAGCCACTGATATTCAGATTGCAATCCCTCCTGGCCACAGTCACATTCTCAGACCCTGTGCAGGTACCCAGGGGGTTCCCAGGTGAGAGGAGTCCCTGTGAGAACAGAATTAAACCCAAAGCACCTTTGAGCAGGCAGGACCTGGCTCAGGAGTGTGGAAGGTGTGGGTCACTCAGGGGTCACTCAGGGGTTCCTGCTCTGCTCTGGACCCTCCCTGGCCCTCAGAGCCCCAAACCCAGCTCAGGGCTGGGCCCAGAGCTCCAGCAGCACCAGCAGTGAGCACTCCCTGAGCTCCCTGCCCTGCTCCAGGCACTCAGGGGCTCACTGACACCTCCAGAGTGGCCACCACAACCCTGGGGCCAGCAGCAGGCAAGCACAGGGAGCCTGGGACAACTGGGAGAGCAGCTCACGCTGAAAAAGCCTGGCTGAGCTTGCCAGAGGTAAATATTGACCTTTGGAGGCTGGGTTTGCCTTCTGGTTAATGATTCCTGCCTGGCTCTCTAAAGGAGGTGGCAGTGGCTCTCCAAAGCACACCCAGCTCCTCCACAGGCAAGGAACACAAAGTGTCACAGCTGTGACCCAGGAAGTTGTTTCTCCATGAAGAAAAAGCTTCACCCTTGCAAGGAACAGGAACAGGATCCCTCCTGGCACAGCTAAAGATCTTAGGATTACACAAGCCCTGAGAATCCAGCCCATCTTCCAGGATTAAACTCTGCTCCCACCTGGGGATTACTCAGGCTTCCTCTCACAGGATGATTTTTCCCTCCCTGTAAGAGCCCCAAAGCTCCTTTTGTGCCAGCCTGGCCAGTCCTGAGACTGCCACATGAAATGAGCCCACGCTCAGATTGAAGCCCAAGGACAGGACAAGGAATTTCACCCTCAATTCCCCATGCTGCAGTGCCTGCCTGCAGAATCCTCCAGAACAGGGGCAGAAAAGCAACAAGGAGATAACCTGAGCCTTAAAATTGAACTTAGCCTAAAAATCCTGAGTCTCTGAAGAGACCCTGCCTCCAAATGGAGCCAAGAGTCAGAGTCCAGGCACTCCAGTCAGTGCACAATTACTGACTGCACCACAATTCATTTCAGCATCAATGACTTTACAGCACTCTGAGTCCCCACTGGAGGCAGGGCTTCAGCAATCCCTCAGGACTGCCCTGAGGAGTTCCTCAGCAATTCCTCCAGCCCTGCCCTGGCCCATCAGGAGGCACCAAAGCTGGGAATGCCCTCCCTGGCAGTGCCAGCACTGAGGACACGTGGCCAAAGCCTCAGGAATTCCAGGAGTGGCCCTGTCCCTCCCCAGCTCCCCAAACCAGGCTGGAGCAGAGGGGCAGGAAGGAGCCTGGCACAGGAATTCCAGGGCAAAACTGAGCTGCTGCATCACTTCTGCATCTGCATCTGCCCAGGGGGAGCAGGAAAATGAACCCCAGGGCAGAGTGGAAAGGAAATCAGGTGCCACAGGCAGAGCTCTGCTTGGGTTTCTCTGTTCCCTCCACTCCCTGGGCTGCCACAAGAGGAAATAATTCTGCAATTCAGGGAGATGTTTCTACTTCAGGCTGGACTTAGAGCTGACAACCCAGCTGTCCTTGCCCTGAGTGAGCCTGCAGCTCCCAGGGAGCAGCAGGAGCAGGGCTGGGCCAGGTCTAACTGCAGCTCTGAACAGCAAAGCTGGGCCTGGGGCAACATCTGCTGCTTTGCTGTGAACACATTCCCAGCTTTCACAGCCACCTGCCTGGGCAGCACAGAACCAGGACATCAAACCACCAAGGAATCCAGGAAACCTCTACCAGAAAGGCTCCAACTGCTTTAACTGTGCCTCAGTGCATGGTCTTTGTTTCAGACAGGCCAAAACATTTTAAAGTGTATTTCAGATGAGCAGGTGTTAATGAAATTAAAATGTTGATTTGAATTCTCTGGGACCTGAGTGTAAATATTTCCATCAGCTCTCTAACACTGAGCACACATGCCACAGTCTGGAGGAACAGATCACAGAAAAAGCTCTGGGACAACAGCTTTTCTTTAATTTCAATCATAAACCAGACATTTCATCCTGCCAGTCTTACCTCTGCTGCAGCAGGAGTTGCTTTTCTTTCTCCTTGAGGATTTTGGCCAGCTGAGCTGTCCTTGAGGGCCTGTGCAGGTATTTTCTCTTCCCTTTACATTCATAGGTCCAGTGGCCAAACTCTAAACACTTCTGACACCTCACATGCTGCTTGTTTGCCTCCCTAGAAGAATGCAGAATTGCTTAAGTAACTCATTCCAGGCCTGTTCTACCCAGTGGGAAAATACTGAGTTTACCATGCAGCTTTAATCAAGCTATGATTAAACCAGATGTTCACAGGTTTTCTTTTGAACCAGGACATGGGCAGGAACACCAAGGAGAGACAGAATTCAGAACTCAGGCAAGCAGATCTTCATAGATTAGAACACTTTCACATGGGAACAGTCACCCTGCTCAGTTTGCTGCTGCCCAGCACCTGCAGGTGCTTCTGGCTCCAGAGAAATCACTGAAATTCTGTTTCAGAACCAAGAGCAGCAGCTTCATTTCCACTTCCTGAACTTTAACACCCAAATCCCCAACTGCCCAACCCTCACCCACGGCCCAGGACTCTCTGAGAGGCTCCCAGAAAATCCAAATAAGCCACAGCCAGGAGCTGCTGAAGCCTGGCCCAGGGTTTATCTTTGGGACAATCAGGTTCTGCTCATTCTGTGCAGAGGGAGTTGAGCCAGAGCTCCCTGAGTCCCCAGACACCTGCAGGGAGAGCTCACACCAACTTCAGCTCTCTGCTAAAGTCCTGAGGGCATTTTCAGCACTCAGGGAAGGGAGAACACTCCTGTTCTCCTGCTGGAGCTCTGAGCTGCTCCTCTGAGGCTCTGCAAGCTGTTCTGCCTCCTCTGCAGCTGCTCTCCCCTCCACAGACCAGGGAGCTCACCCAGCCCAGGGACTGCTCAAGGTCACACCAAAATTAGTTCTGAGCTCAGGCAGCGCCACTCAGCTCCCTGCCACCTCCAGCTTTGGTTCCAAGCACCAAAACATCAATTGTTCAAGGCCAGCCCACCCAACCCACCTGGAACTGCAGCCTGGCTGAGGCAGGGAGCTCCCATGGCTGAGGAAGAAGTGCCAGAGCAGCAGGGAGCATTTCCCTCCTCCAGCCAGGCTGGGATTGCTCCTCCCTCAGCTTCAGGCACCTCTTTTTGGGCAGGTCCTGGAGGGAACCTTGTGCTGAGCGTTGCTGCTGAACTGTTTGAGGGCAGAGCACCCTCCAAGGCTCAGAACCCAGCGAGGGCAGCAGCAAAAGCTGCTGGGGCTGCCAGGCTGCAGCAGCTGAGCTCGGGCAGGAACCAGAACCCAGAGCTCAGAGGGGCTCCTCGCCACAGCAGGGACAGTCAGCAGGGTGCTGCCAGCCCCACAGAGCCCAAAATCACCAGAGACTGCTGAAATCAGCACAGAGACCCCCCAAAACCAACACAGACCCCCCAAATCAACACAGACC
>VXBQ01016031.1:0-133359 GCA_013400175.1 Phainopepla nitens
GGAGGAGGAGGGGGAGGAAGGGGGAGCTGTTAGCTAGGCAGCAGTTGACACTGGTTTTCAATCTGTAGGTCAAACGAAGCATTTCTGTAGCACAACGTGCATCACACTGACTTATCAGCCACGTATCACAAGCATACTTGGGCTTTATGGTCACCCTGGTGAATTATGCTCTTTTGAGCAATTCATTTCTTTAACATAATAGGTGGAGGGGGGAAATATTGTGAGCTGCTTTGCTTCCTCACTGTTGTGTAGTCAGATGTACATTGTTCTGGTTTAAACTTACAGACATCCAGTGACCTATACAAAGGTTATTGCTTTCTGTGCTGTGTGGAGTGGAAGGGAGGGGGAAGTGTGGGATCTGAAGAAACAAATTTTTCTCTGAGTAATCTGTATCCTAACACAGGATCAGCAGGTGATTGTGTTTGAGTACACAGTGTAATACAGCAAGCTCATAGTAGGTTCACCCAAAGTAAATGATCACTCTTCTGATGACCTGAATGGGTATCAGATCCTTCTTTAGTGTCCTCTGGGTTGTTTTGTTTTTTTTTTTCTGTTTCTGAAAAGTAAACCTTTTAGTTAAGACGTTTGGGGTGAACTTTTATCTGCTTGTGTACAAAAGAGTCTGTTTCCTGTCTTGTGGAATTGCCCAGGAATCATTTTGCAATGCCACGTTGTTCCCTGAATTTTGTCACCTCTTCTTGGTCCTAAAGGCTAAAAGCTACATTAAGTTCATTTGTTATGTCTCTTTTTTTCCCCTCTTTAAGAAAGAAAACCTGCACTAAGACCTTTTGACTAAAACTGTTAAGTTGTCCTGTCTCGCTGGTAATGTCAAAAGTTAAATCTATGAAATAGTGTTATCAGAGTGCACAGATGCTGTGTCTGTTTCTGACTAAAAATTTTAGTGACTGGTTGACCAAAAGATCCTAAGGCTTGAAAGTTGTTTGTTGTTGAGTTGTGGAGACTTTCACCTTCAGGTTTAGCTGGCTGGGAAAATGCAGAGTGCTCGTCCTACTCTGACTGTGTCTGGGGGAAAATAACACAGACCAGGCCTTGCATGTACTTCTTTTTTTTTAAACTTAATGTTCAGTTATACCTCGGGTTTGGCTGAGGTATATCTGTAACTGCTTGTTCTTACATCAGCATTTTAGGTGGGAGTTCCTCTGTCCCCATGCAGAGGGGCAGAGAAAGCATTTCATTTTGTTTCACTTCTCAGCCACATGCGAGCTGCTGCAAAGAGCAGTGAAATTAGGAAAGCTTTGAAAGGTCTGAAATCCTTTTCTGTGCAGCTGCAGGAGAAAAGAGAGGTAGAACAAGGCAGTGATGGGGTGTTTGTCTGGGTATCATGAGTTAAATAGTCAGAGAAGAGCAAAAAACTATTGCATGGTATGGCCTGTAAGTGAAGAGAGTGTTCTCAGTGGTTGCCTAAGTTTAGGAAGTGAAGGGTCTTCATCATCTTTGGGTTAGCATGGAGAAGGATAGAAAGTTCTTGTCTCTCCCTTGCTTTGCTAGAGTATGAGGAAAAGGGTTAAGGGTTGTGCTACTTTGTTTTTCCTTCATCCTTGAAAGAAAATGACAGTTCCAGAAACCAGAAAATGACAAGTTCACATTCTGAATTAAAATACCTTGGTGTAAGTTTATAATATTCCTTGTGGCTAAAACTTGCTGTGGCGGTCACCAAGGAAGGGCCTGATGTGATTATTTGACTGTGAAAATGCTCGTGGCTGGAATCCTCTGTAGGAGGTGGTTCTTACTACAGCTTTAGTAAGTCTCTTTGCAGTGGCAGGGCCTATTCCATCAGCTGGCAGAGCCTGTAGGTTCTTTGCTAAAGTTAATGTTGCCATCCTTTTTACCTATCCCAATCTCCCCATGTTTTAGTAAAGTATCTTCTCACTACCTTGATCCTGCTTCTTTTATCATCTCGAAAACTTAGCTTTATTATTACAATACTTACACCTTTATTGTTATTTGCATAATAAGAGTGGCTGTACAGTAAAGGCAGGGCTTTTGCAGAGGCAATGTGTGTATTAAACAAGCTAATCCAACTTGGGAAAAGAATAGGCAAAACTTGTTGGGCTGAAAATCCTATGCCAGTGCTCCCTAGAGTTGGCAAAACTTGCACTTCAGCTATGCTTCACTGTTTGGCCTTGAGTTCACAGATGTGATGTGAAAAATGCCTATTGTGTCTGCTATTTCTTCTCTTATTAGAGCTCAGAATCAGTTACTTGCCGGCCCAAAATTCTGTGTGTTAAACAAAGGCTGATATTGGTAGGTCAGCATTTATTTCAATTCTGAAACAGACAGGGAAGATTTTGAAGAGGCAAACTATTATGGTTCTTTTAATCCATACAAATGAAACCCACATGTCCTGTTAATGGAAAAACTCAGTGGAAGGAAACATTGCATATCCTAAAACTAAATAAAAATCTTTCATATGGGGAAGCACTGATATTGTACTTGACTGTTTTATTTATTGCTTATTAATTTATGCTATTGGAACACTGAAAATAGGAGGAAGAAAACATTAGCGAGCACTTTAACCCAGGCAGTGAATTTCACCAATGATTAAAGCTTGCATAATTTTGAGGAGTGTTAAATAACTCCCTGAAGAGAACAGTTACTCCCAAATTTTGACTTGTATTGAAGGCAAACTTTTTTTTTGTCCTTTGTAGCATTATAACTTTAGATTTCCTTATTTGCAATGGCAGTAAAAATACAAACCACAATTTGTATCTTTGGACATTGGTTGTGTTGGTCATCTTTGTAAAGCAGCTTCTGGGGTCTTTCCAGTAGAAATAGATGAGGAAAAGCAGGTTTGACTCAACAGAGTCTTGTGGAAATGCAGATTTGGGATGTATGTCAGCTGTGAGACTTCAGTCCCTTGCTTGCAGTGTTGCTGTCTTCCCAGTTTTTTGGTTTTGTACTGTAACAGTAAAAGTAAACATGGTGGAAGCCCACCTGTAGCACTTTCACCCCTTGGTTCAGAAAAGCCTACTGGAAGGTGCTCACTGCCAGAATGTCACTAATCCTTGAGGAGCTTGTTCTCTGGTCCACACTGTCACTTGCACTCTGTGTGCTCCTGCACAAACAGCTGGGATTCCCAGGCCTTCTTTCATCACCAGGACTGTTGTTTCAGCATTGCCAAAAAATGAAGAGGGGAAAAAAAAAAAAGGAAACCAGCAACTCTCTTCATTATGGTGAGGAACTTTGTCAGTATAGTTGTGTCTAAGAAGAGTTTGAAAAAAAAACCAACCAAGATAGTCACTGCTATCTATTATCTGGAGTGCCTGATGATCACTGTGTGGAAGCGGTGGCATGGCCACGTCCTAGGGGAGGAAGCTAATCCATCCATCCAACTCTGGTTGTTAAAATGTGCCTACTCTCTGCCTATTTAGGTTCAAAGGTTGAAAGTATAATATTGGGACAGCCCTTGGGTGTCTGAGTCCCCCAGAACTGTTGTATTCTCTGGTGGTTGTAAAGGCCATGTTTTATTAGGTTGGATCATCAGCTCCTTCATGGGGTTCTGGGCAGAGGCACCTATTGACCTACCCAATCAGGACTGTAACCTTTTAACAAGAGATTATTATAAGCCCCCTTATGACTTACACTTGACAAGTCCAACTCCCAGCCTGCTTTTTCTGGATCTTTCTTTGCAGCTAGTCTTGTACCTCGCAGTCTGAATAGTTTGCAAGTAGTCTGAGTACCCAGTGGGTGTAGAGAAAATGGTGTTTTGCTGAATGGACTCATCAGAAAATGGATGAGGAAAAAAAGAAAGTGCTTTTTAGGTGAGACTTTGGGATCTCCATCTAAGCAAGTGGAAGATTCAAGACCAAACTCCTGAAACTGGAAATACGGGTATCCTGGGAAGCTACCTCATCTCTTCAAATGACTATGCCTTAAACTCAACAGGCAGGAACTCACTTAGCACAACAGTCCCTTTGGAAAAGAAGGAAGAGTTAAGACAGTGTTTGATCTCATCAGAAATACCAGACCATAATGTACTAATGCCCAGGGTGTTTGGACTGACAGAGGCTGCCTGGTGTCTTGGTAAACCACAGCCTTGGGTCTTTCCCTGTTGTTTGAGGACATGTACATCATCGCCAACAAGAGTGTGTTTTCAGAATTAGGTGGTGGAAAATTTACATCCTGCAGGTTTTCTCTTCAACTCTGGAGGGAGAAGAGGAGCTTTTCCCCCTAGTTGTAGTCTGCTCAGTGCCATACTTCCTCATGGGCTATATTTGTCTTGCCCTCTTACACAGAGGTCACAACCTCTGAGAATGTACTGTAGTGCAGAGCAGATGGACCTTGAGCCGCTCCACCAGAACCTGTTGCCAAACCCTTGGGTTTTTGTTTCAGCATTGTAGGACTTTAGGTACAGTCAAAGGGTCAGGCTGGTGTCCAGCAGCACTGGGGAAGGAAGGGGGAAGGTGACTCCTGCCATCTCCTTACTGGGCTGGCAACTCTGCTGGTGCATGGGTGAGTCTGTGTAATCTTTTTCTGTCGGTGGTACGTACTGCTGGTCCAGTCTCCAGGGCAGGAAAGGCTGCAGTCCTGCTGCTACAGAGTGAAGCTGACTTGTAGATCCTGACACTTTAGCTTATACTCTGTTTTTAAAATCCACCCTGGGGAAAAAGGTGAGTAGTGCTCAAGTTGGAAATTTTATTATCCATACCTCTGGCACCTCAGCAGGAGTACAGCTGCTGATTTGGTGCCAAAGCTTTTTCACCTGTGGGCTGCTTGCCTGAGGGGAGACCGTTTTGGAGCCTACATTGCTCAGCAGTCAACTTTCACCCAGCCTGTGAAGGGGTGCAGAGGCTCTAGTGGTGAGCACAGCTCCCACTCAAACATGTTTCAAGGCATGGCTTTGGAGCTTTCTCATTATTCAAACAGCACTGAGAACATCCTTCTCAAACCTTAATGCCCTTGTAAACAAACAAATCTCGGTGTAGCCAAAGCCTGTGGCTTCCTTCCCTGCCTGGCACATGCAGTGTTTGTATGTGGAGGTAATAGCTGTCTCATGTACTGACAAATGTATTAATGGCTGGACTGGAATTAATACTAGGTAGAGTGACTGCTTTGTTCTTCATAGCTGGTTCCTGCTGCTTAATGAGGTGCTCTTAAAACTCTTGTTTTCAGTCCTAGTTAGGTCTGTGACTTGGCCAAGTGAAGGCTTAGAGCTCCCTGTGATTAGTCATTATAATTAGCTCGGAAATCTTTGCCTCTGTGATCAAGGCACACTGTATAATGCGGCTTATAGTGGGCTCTAGCCCTGTCACATACCTTCAGAGTAGTGTGGATGACAGTGCTCTGCTGGACATATGTATGGATTTAACTGTGCTGGAACTTTTACATGCAGTTCTTTAATATGTGCTAGGAAGGCAAATCTGAAGTAACTGCCTCCTCAGAAACTTGTGGTTAGTGCTAGTCCCCTCTTCCCTCGCACAGGGCAGTTTCTGGTTGTGGCCAAGGCTTGCCTTACCATACCAAGTGTAAGGTGAGATTGAAACGTGGTGACTGGTAGCTATGTATAGAGAGCAAATAAGAAGACTCTGAGGTAGTTGGAGTGTGCCCATTTCCTGGGAAGTCTGTACTTCTTTGTGTGCTGGGTGACCTTGTCTTTGGAGGCTTGGACTTGGCAGTATAACAAGATGAGCAATCCCACATTAGGTGTTTAAACTTGAAAGAGCAGTTTAAAATTCAGTTCTTGAAAATACAAAGTTGGTTTGTAAGCTAAACTTGGTCTTAAAAAGCATTTTTTAAGGAATGCTTGGTTAGGTGTCTCTTTCTTTAAAATTTTCATGCCTTTAATTTATCGTTCCATGTGAAAGTTTTGATGACTTTGTGCTTTCTCAAAGTGCAAGAGGATATGTTCAGCCTGAGTGAAGGCAGTGAAAGTTTCTCTAGCATACTGGAGAATTGGGCTTCTTTTGTGCTCCTCACATTTTTTTAAAATGCAGTGGTTGTGATGAGTGCTGACTCTAACTATTGTAGGTCAAACTCAGTAAATTTTCTGTACTTCTTGTGTGAGGTTTTGAGATGAAACCAGAGAGTTTAAACTGCCTTTCCAGGTATCTTCAAAAATTCAGCTTTATGCAGCAGCTTGCTCTTTGAACTTCATAAAGGAAGTATTGGTAAATGTTGCCTCTCTGGGGGGAGGAGGCTTCAGTAGTGTGATAAAATTGCAAAAATCTCCTCTCGTGAGGCAATTCTAATCTATTCTTCCCCCTCCAACCCTGTCCCTGTATCGTGCAGGTAGGTCTAGGGGACATCAGTAGTGTCTCATAGTTACTCTGTGTGTGTGACTAGGTGTGTCTGGAAAAATATCCCCCTGTCCTTTTAGAGGCAGGAGTTTAAGGTTATGAGTTTTTGTCCTTAGTTATTTAATCTTTCTTGCCCCCTCCCCTAACTCTCTGCTCTTCACCTGGATGGATTTCACAAGTATTAACCTGAGAGAGCTTGCTTTTGCAGTGCAGTTGTCTCATTAGGGGAGTCTAGCCACGTGGCTGTCTATTGCAGCTTTTCAGTTCTCTCTCTGTAGGTGTCTGGGGTAACCTGCCATGACAGTACGTGATGGCATCATGTACTTTTAGGTGACTGGATGTTTTATCAGCTTGGGCTTTAATTCACAGAGAGACTTTGATTTGAAAGTTTGGTATTGAAAATAATTACTAGTGTACATGACCTTGAATGGGTGTCCTTCTAGACTTTGTAGCCCTAATGTGAAAGCATAACATAACAAATTTGTAATCGTAGTTATGGCTTCTGGGTTCAGAAATCGCTAAGGAATATGTATAAACAAGGCTTGCATGCAGGGGTACAATGCCTGATGATCCCTGGAGAGGGTACAGAGAGATTCTAGTTCTACACAGGGCTTGGGGATGGCTAAAGACTAAGAAAACCCTCTCTCGTGTAGGAAATCCCCTTCTGTCTAGAAGAACTGAATTGACAGGACTGGGAAAATCTGGTTTACATAACACCATTGTTTTTGTAGCAATTCTTTACATGCAGCTTTTATTGAAATGCAAGGAGTTTTTTTCTCTTTCCTTTGACTTTCCACCTTCTTTGGATGTCTAAACTAATCCCCTGTTCTCATCAGTAACACTGACACTGGTTTGAGTTTTGGCCCTGTGTAAGTGGTGACGGGGGGGGATTTTTCTCCTCCCACGCTGTGTTGAGAGCCCACTGCCCCATGTAGCAGGTGCTGTTGGCTGGAGTTGTGCATAGTTGTGCATTTAGGTTGCTAGCAGCTGTGTGAGGAGCTAAAAGTGTTGCATCTGTAACCCAAGCTTTTTTTGTTCTGAAGAATGTAAAATGATCAGTGATACCAGTGTGCCCATCTATTCGTTTGGATGACTGGTCTCCATCCTGAGGAGGGAGCTGGTGTAGGTGCTTCTGGGAGGAGTAAAGGACTGTGGAGGCAGGCAGGCATACCAGGTGTAGCATTTGTACTTTCTCAGTATTGTTTTCTGTCTGGGAATCTTAAAGATGTCCCTCCTGGGACCCTTGTGCTGATTTGTGCAGCTGCTACCACACTGTTCATGACAGTAGCCATGGGAACACAAGTAGGATGATACAAGTTTAAAACTCTAACTTGTTGCTAGGCAGACCCAGCTCAATGTGTGGATTAAGTAGTCTTAACAACAACAGAAAAGCCCACTCCAGATATTCTGCCACTTCCGTGGGGGAAGACAGCCGGGCTCCCCCCTAACTCTGGGTCTTTCTTTAGGCTGGCAGAATGAAACCAGCCCCAGAAGAGTCCCCTGACACCTGCCAACCTTGGGGGAAACCCCTCTTGTACATCTGAGTCATGAGTAGGTGGTGGCTGGGGGGTGGCAGCAGTTTCAGCAGGTAGGTTTTGTCACAGCCTTTTGTCAAAAACCGAGTGCTGTGAAGTAAAGCCATGTGCCTCCCCATGCAAAACTGTTGTGCCACTCAGTCCAAAAGTTTTAGCCTGCATTAAAATAGGTACTGCTACAAGTGACATATACTCTAAACAAAGGTCATGGGCTTAAAATATCAGAAGATCACTTTTAAATTCTGGCTATAAAAATGAAAATTATGACTAAGGCAAGGTAAACACCTTCAGCTTTTGCTCACTGTTACAGAGCGTAGGTGCTCTATATGCTGCATGAGCTGGTGTAGACCTTTTAACTTGTTGATAAGTTGTTCTGTCCCAAGCTTGTGTTTTGGCATTTTATGTTCAAGAAACAAGGGCAGCCTGTTCCCTCATGTTGTTTTCATTGTCAGCGTCTGACAAAGGATGTATGGCACATTATGGGGGCCCAAAGGGAACTGGAGACCCAAACTTTCGGGGAGCGATGGCCCCTGTGTGCTACTTGAGGGCTGAGCTCCAGCATGTCTTTGTCTCTGCAGCTGTTGGCTTCCTGTATCACAGCACTAATTAGTTATGCTCTGGCCACTGGTTTAAATGGATCTCCTTTATTTTATAAACATTTGCTCTGCAGTAACTGTCATTCCTGTTGGAATAAGGCCATTTATAGAGATGCTCCCAATTACCACCTGCTCTTTTTCTTTCTTAGCAAAATACACTCTTAACTAATTTAACCTCCCACAGCAATTGCTTTGAAGTTGTTTTGTCTTTGCATCTTGTCTCACTGCTGTACCTTTTCCCTCTGACTACCCTAACGAACTGCAGTTGTCCTTGTTTGTCCTTCCATAAATTACTTGCTTCTGAGGAGAAAGCCTACTTACTTGGTTTGCCCCAAACATTTTTGTAGTCAACTCTTAAAGGAAAAGATGTCTTTCCTTTAGTATCTCAGCCCTTTTTTTGTTGTTGTTTTCTAAGTGCTATTTGTGGTTCTCCAGCTTTCATTAGAGTTTTACTACAGTTTACAGATTCTGTCCACCCTCTTACTAACCCAGCCCTGTTTGTATTTCTGTGCTCTTCTCTGTGCTCCTGAGTCTTCTTTCTTGGTACTTTGTTCATCCAGGAGAGACACCCATGTCTGAACTTCATTGTGGTTGTGTTTTTCCAAGTTCTCTCTCAGGCTGGAGGAAAGTGGTCATGATTTTTACTTTGTTATAATGTTGCTATATTAGAGGGGAAGATATATCAGAAGTCTGTCCCTTAACTTCTTTTACAACTTGCATGTCTCTCTGGACATGGTATCTGCCTGCTTTTCAAGCATTTGTGTAGCAGTGACGTTTTTGCCTTTTCAGGCTCCTTAAGGCTTTTGTTTCATCACTGAAAAATTTCTGCCTCAGCTTCTCCTGTGAAAGCCACTTCTTCTTGTAGGGGCAAATGCTTCCCCCCCACTTTAGCTGATGGAGTATCTGTCTCTTTGGCCAGTTGTGTGACTCTTCTGAACTGTTGCTGCTGTGAGCAAGCAGATGTGTGAGAAAGGTGAGAGAGCTGATCTCTTCAGCCAGGGCTGCCCTGGGAACTGGCTGAGTGCTTGTCTGGAACTTTCAGCTGGCCCCTGCCTGCTGGGCTCGGAGGCTGAATTGCTGAGTGTAGCTCTGAAGCCTGTCCTGTGAATTTGGGGAGAGAGGGGAGGTCTCCTTGCCTGGTTTGTGAATAAAGCAAACCTTGAGGTTGCTGGCTGACCCAAATCTGCAAACAGTGTGGACATCCAAGAGCTTTTCTCTCCACTGTAGTCTCAACCTCGAGCTCATCATTGCATGTGCTGAGGGGAGGCTTGGAGGGTACAGCTGGATCTCATCTGAAGTTCTGATCCCCTCTCTTGTCCTGTTTGGCTTTGTGCAAGTATTGAGTAACTTGAGAGAGAGGCTTGCTGGTGGGAACTTGGTGGTGGAAGGATGCTTTTTCAGAGCTGTCCTCTGGATTTCATCCCAAGAGCTGAGTTGCTTGGCAGATCATTTCTTCCAGTGTGTACAGGCTCTGAGAAGTGGGTCTGCTCTCTGGGAAACTCCTGCACTGTGCTCTAGCTCTTTCTGTATTTTGAGTGGGTTTTTAGTCCTCTTGGTTTGGTTTTTAAAATTATTCTCCCCCAAGATTTGCCTGGGATTGTGAGTGCATGGGATAATTTTCCTTTCTTGGGCAGTTTCAGGTGAAGCAGCAAGCTGTCCTCCACACACAAGTCAGGTGCAGTCCTTGTGGTGCAAGCAGGGCAGGCACAAATCCAGCCATTCTTCCAGCAGGCTGAAAACTGGCAGGGAAGTTCAGGAGTGTATTTGTAGATTTGGGTGAAGAATTACTTCTTCTACTGGAGCAGATGCAAAGATGATTGGAGTTGGGAGGTCTTGCAATTTTGAAGGTCTGGTGCAGCTACTGACTGGGGAACATCCATGTGCTGGTGCAGAGCAGAGATGGCAATCTGAGACTGATCACTAGTGGTTTGAAAGCATGGATGTAGATTGAGAAGACATTTATAAATGCCAAAGCTGTTTAGAGTGTGTGTGTGAGTAGTTACGTTAGGCAGATTCATGTTTATTGTGCTCATCTTGCTGAAGTTATTTTGAAGGATGGAGGAAAAATAAAGACAGAACTTCTTGAACCCCTAATAATATTTTTAGAGATCATAAAAGCAAATAAGTGAGCTTTTGGAGAGTTAGACTTGGATGTAGTCCTTACTGCTCAGACAGTTGCTGGGAAGGGGACTGTTTGATGCCCTCTTACCTGAGCCCTTGTGAAAGAAGCTCTGAGAGCCTACCCTGGGCTCCCCTTGGAACCAGCCATCTCCAGCTCAGTTTGGTGGAATGCTGTCCTGTCTGGTTATCTCTCCCTTGCTGTGGCTGCTGTGTTGCCCAGGGCAGTACGTCTGTAGCAGCAGCCACGTCCTTTTGTTTCAGCTGCAGAGAAGGAAACACTGGGTGCAGCAGCGGTGCTTGCGAAATTATTTCAGTGTGCTGGCTGAGGGGGTAGGAGGAGATCTGATGGGGTTTCTGAGAGAGATGGATAGGAGAAATCATTTGTATATTAATCTAGGCAGTGGATTTAATTCATGCAGCCAGGACTGGGACAAAGCTTGGAGCAGGTGCGCACCCAGAGCCTGCTTAAATTGGATAGATGCCTGCTGAAGTGTTTATCAAACATGAGAATAAAAGGAAAAAGGTCCTATTTAACCTTTTTTTTGATGATGCATTTTAAAAATAGCTTGTGTTTCTCAAGTCAGCAGTAGTTACAAGCAGGGTTTGAAAAATGGACTTGGCACTTGCAAGCCACAGTGGGAAACACCTGTGCCACAATATGCCCTGCAGCAGGAAGGGCCACCAGGGTCGGCTGCTGCTTGCTTACCCTGGCGCTTGTTGGCTCTTGCAGCAGGGTTCTCCTTGTGTGCTGGGATTGCCTTTGCACTCTTACTGCTGCTCTATTCTTAATCATTCATCAGTAGACATAATCTGGCTTGATATCTGTATTTCACTGCTGTGGAAGTGGTTCTTAGCCTCTTGAGTAGAGAAGAATCAATCTAGTTACTCCTAGCTCAGTTTTACCCCAGTAAAACTATGGCATGTAGTTGAGGCACTGAAGCTGCATCCAAACTAGAGAAGACACTACTGCACTAATGTGCTAATTTTATACTCTTACTTGGCAGGTTGCCTTTGTAATCAAAGGGCTGGAAATTTTTCAGTTTGAACAAAATGTTCTAAGTAGCTGTGCTCTAGGTGGAAACAGATTCAATATGGGATACTGCCTTCAGAAGAAATCCATCTTTCCATATCTTTCTGGGCATAATTATTCTAACTAAAATTCGCTTTCGTGACTAAGCGAAGCTGCAGCCAAGATCTGAGTAAGGCTTACCTGTGGAGTTTCCCTTGCAGAGGTGTATTGCATCAATCTCTGCACTTCATGGGAATGGAGGGAAGGGGATGTTTTCAGGAAGTACTTGGAAACTTGAGGAATGACAGTTATAATGAATTTCAGCAAAGCAATTCTATTGCACGTCATTTTCTCCCTGTTTGATTATTAACTATTGTATGGTCTTGGTAGAGAACTTGGTCAAAATACAGAAGCATTTTCAAACTAGCTTGAAAGAGAACGTCCTAGTGAGCTGTACAGTACTTGACACATAGAGATTATGCAGGAGGGAGTAAATACCTGATTCTCATCAATACTGCAAAAGTAATTAAAAGCATCTTTTGATGCCCTTGGGTTTTTTGCCATTTGTTTTAGGGAGTCAGTGACCAGTGACTAGAGAACATATGTATCCAGATTTACTTTTTCCAACAAAAATGTCTGCAGGAATAGAAAATTCACAGAGCAGTCACATATTTCTAAAGTGGTTTGAAATGAAAAAATGCTAACTCAAAGGCCATGTTTATGTTACTGTAAAGCTTAAAACAAATGGCAGAATTGCTTTCAGGCTGTATGAAACATGTCTTTCTGTTGCCTTTGAATTTTTTTTTAAAGTAACTTCTAGTGTTCCTCAACCTAATACAGAAATTTCAATACACTATTTTCTAATGAGCCTGAAATTTCTCCTCCTGCAATATTGTAATGAGAGCTGACTGCTAAACTTCATTGCTTTGAGTTTGAGATGAAACGAAACTCTGTGTGCCATATGTTAAAAGGACAAGCTGACTTGACAACAATAATGTGTTTTATCTTTTGCATTTTGGCAAGATTTTGTAGTCCTGGAGGGCAACTGTAGAGAAATCGGTGAAGATTCAAGAATGGTGTGAGAAGGACTTGTGAGGTCAGCAAGCTGGAAGCTTGAGTATCTTAAGATGGGAGGTGGGTAAGAAAAAGGAGGAAGAAAACCAAGATCAGCTGGAAAGTGACACTGGACAAAATATTAATTAAAAAAAAATCTCATGTTTTTAGTGTCCTTGTGCAAAGATACTTGGCTGTTCTTTTTGTTGTCTTGTGATTTGATAGATTAAACACACAGTTTTCAGTTCAGGTGGGTGCAAATCCACTCTCCTAAACTTTGGAGAATGTGGTCTTGGATTGAATTCCTGACATTGGAAGACAGTCAGGGGTAGGCTAGTGGGTTGGTGCTAGAAGGGAAGCTACATTCATGACAGTCTTGAACTAGGCAAAGGCTGCTGTGTCTGATGGCCTGACACCTCCACATTGAGCTGAGCAGCTGCTTCTGCCTGCAGCAGCTCTTCTTGTCTGTGTTAGAGGCTTGTGTACGTGGCTGGGTACTGCTCTGGCTTCCTGAGCAGATAGGCAGCTTGCCTGGTGATGGGAGAGCCAGGGCAGGCCTGTCCTTCCTCTCTCTCCTCCCAGGCAAGGAGACCTGTGGCTTTCTCTGCTCACATGCCCTCTGCCAGACCTGCAGTTGCTCGGGCCATTCAGCTGGAGGTGAAGCACAGTCTTTGCTGAGACTTCTGTTTTACCCTTCCCAGAAGAAGCGTGCTTAGAAGTTAAGGACTTACATAATGGGGTACATGTTGTGTTTAGCACCTGCTGTTGTTGCTGTCACTTGTGATTTCCTGTGACCACCAGCCAAGTGTGATGTCCTCTGTGGCACTATTTACATGGCCCAAGTGCTGGACTTGGGCCCCATGGAGCTCATGACTTGCTTGCCATAATCTTAGATGAATGTGTGTGGGGGACTGCAACTGTGTTTCTGCTGTCCTGCCAGTATATTTTACTCTCCTGTTGGTTGTCCTGCCTGTTCTTTGAAGCCAGGCAGTATCCCTTTGTACTGCTATCAGGGCAGGGGGACCTGGTGTATGATTACCTGATTGTGGCAGGCTGCTGGAACTGTGAGTGAGCCAAATGAACTGCTGGCTCTGGGGAATGTGCCCGAGCCAGATGCAGGAAGAGCCAAACACTGTATGTCACCATGCAGGCCAGCTCTTAGCATGACATTCAGCTGAGTAAAGTTGCAGAACATGTGCTTTCCAGGCTCTAGAGTCTGGATTCAGCTCAGTGGATCTTCTAAAGTCTTGTTACTTGTTAATTTTACAGTAGAGGCCCTTTTCTTCCACCTCTGTGTTTTACTCCATAAAAGTTCTTGGCTAAGTACTTGTTTGGGTTAAGGAACCCTTACAGCTTTCTCTTTCCACCTTGAACCTCCCTTCTTTACAGACACCTTGCTTCATCCCTGAGCAGCACAAAAGCATCCTATCTTTTTTGGAGGTGGAAATATTGTTATTCTCCACATTTCTGGACCTCTAAGAGGCTGGGACAGGCCTTGTTTAACTCAGATCTTGTGAGTCATGTTGGTTGCTGTTCCTTGTGCTGTGTGACAGATCTACTCCTTCTGGAAAACAAGCAGTCAGTCACTGTTCCCATGGCACATGTTCAGACCAGGATCCTCCTTTGCCATTGGGGTGTCCTTGATGCAGCAAGTGGTCGCTCTGGGGAATCCTGTTCAATAAGAACAGGCACGAGATCCCTGTTGTACTTGGATCACAGTACAGTTGCACCCCGTTGTTTCACAGATGCGTTCGTGTCACACAGCTGTCACAAAGCTTTTCTTGTCAAAACAGATGTTTAAGTGGCTATTTAACTTATACTGTAGTGAGCTACCTCCTCACTACAATATAAGTGGAACTACAACTGAGTGGAGTAGGACTGTGGGCTAGCACCGAGGGAAGCGGTGGGAATACTGCCTCCAAATGGCCGTAAATAAATAGTCTTTGGTCGTGGCCAAGCACAGCTAGAGTGCTGGTGAGGGGAAGGAGGGTGAAGTAATGATCATAGACAGACATTGGGATGAATTGGGCAGGGGAAGCTGTCAGCACACCAAAAATGGCCCTTCTGTATGGATGTCTGACTAATTGGCAGCGATGGGGGAAAGCGCACGTAGGATGCTGGGATTTGACAGGAGCCTCTGAAGGGCTCTCGGGCACATCTGACCACTGCCAGTGGCTTGACTGATAGGTTCCTTCCAGGGTTTAGACGTGTAGGAACTAGAGGTGGGCAGTGACGAGGGGAGAAAAATAACCTGTTCCCCTCTTTCAGTCATTTGGATTGTCAGAGTATGAGCTTGCACTGGGATCAGGGAAAATAAATGCTCTTGCCTGCAGTATTTATGGTTCTGGGTACTTACTTCAGTCCACGTAGAGGAGCTTGGGACATTTGTGTGCCACAGGAAAAGTAGAAACTGTTCCCGTGCAGGACAGAACTTTGAGAGTACAGTTAATCTGGGTAGTAAGATCAGTAATTAGCACCTCTACTCTGCATGTGTGTTCTCCACAGCTAAGCATTCATCAAGTTCTTAAGTTTTGCATTCTCTTAGCCCCCAGCTGGGTCACCTCTCTTTGTGCAATGGAGCCTGGACTTGAAGGAATTAGAAATCAGCTGGGAGGTGAGCCAGTGTGGTATACAGATAATGTGATGATGTTTCTGTCCCTTCCTCCTCCTTTTCGCCCCGTGGTTTCAGACCTTGTTCTGAAAAAATATCCTCCAGCTGATTTTTCAAATGGGGAAACAGACAAGTTTTCCCTTAATAAGTGAAGGTAAACTTTGTTTAGAGTGCTCTACCCTGCAGTAAAAACCACTGACATCTGAAGGTAAGAGGTGGTGGCAGGGAGAACACTCCAAAAAGAGCTTGGTTTCATTAAGCAAAGTCACCTGAAATCCTGACACGTGAGAATCATTGCCACTTGGTGGAAATGATGACAGGTGTTTCACCATAGGAAACTCATTGCTTGAGTTCCAGTGTGACCTTGGGCAGAAAGCTGAACCTTCTAGCTTTCTCCATTTTATGTAAAGCTGCCCGTGTTGTTCAGTATGGAGATGAGAGTGGAGTGGACAAATGTGTGTGAATGTAGAAACATCAGAGAAGAAAACAGCAGCCTGAGAAGAGTTTGTGCTTTATGAGGCAGGGTTGGAATTCCCCGTCTGATTTGTGACAAGTAAGATGGGAAGAGGAGATGTCAGTGTTTGTGGTCTGTTGTATGAACAGAGCTGCGTCTGAAGTCTGGTCCGACCACAACAGACTAATTCACGTTCTGGAGGTAGAACAGGAAGAAATGTTCTTTGTAATCCGTCTTCCAAAAGTCAGAAGTGTTTCTGACTGCAGGCTAACTAAGGTGCATTAACTATTCCACTGTGAATTCCTTGTGGAGACAGTGTGTTTCGTCTGGCTTTATTGCAAAGCAAAGCAGGCGCAGCCAGTGCTTGGCTTGCCTGGCGACCTCGGGGAGGAGCCTGCATTTGTGCACTGGGTGAGGGGGAGAGATGTCTCTAACAGGGAAGGCAGAGGCTAAATTTACACATTTCCTCTTCAGGCTGCTTGGAATGAAGAGAAATACATAAGAAGTAAATGTATGTTGGATTTAGACTCTTTTGTGCCAGGCTCATTCTCTGCCTTATGAGCAGCCTTGCGCATCTCAAAGTTTGACTCCTTCCCTCTGCCTGTAATGGAGTGATAAGGGACCAGATTCCCTGCACTCCCCAGCACTGCTCATGTGTGCACATTTCTCTGGGTTACTGTCACTTTGTAGTTCATGGTGCTGCCTCTCTTGTTTGCTCATGGAAGAAAAACTGCTCCCAGGGACCTCTGAAGTTGGGGGAATTCTCTGGTTTGGATGCTTTGGTGTTGTCCCTCTTTCTGGGTGTCACTTTTGTGGGTGAAGCTGGATATTGTAGAGCAGTCACAGCCCTGGAGCCACGGGGTTTCACCGATTCAGGAGAAACCCTCTTACTCCTTACACAAAGGTTTTGGAGGGTATTTCTTGACAATTTGTGTTCCATGCTTTTTGCTTGTGAAATAGTTGCAGAAAAGGGTTTCTGAAAATCTGGAGACCTGTGCCCTGAAAAATCCATGAGGGGAATGCAAGGTACCAGAGAAGGCAGGGAAATTCTTCAGGTAAGTGTTCTGGCAGGCTGGATTCAAGCAAGTGCCTGAAGCCCAGAATATCCAGCACTCAAGGCCTCATCTGCTGCAAAAGCTGGAGAAGGGAATGTCAAGTGATGCTAACAGAAGCATGTTCAGTTCTTCCAGATTTCTCTCTAGCTGTTTGCCTAAATAAACACCCTCTGCATCAGTCACACCATTCATTGTCTTATGCCTCTGAGCTACGCTGATTTTCCTCGAAATGGTGTAAAACAGGAAATGAATTCAGAATCTTAATTGAGTGACAAGTACAGAACTACCCCTACGAAGTGGTGAGAGGACAGCTGGTCTACAGAGACACCACAGCATTTGTCACTTGGCCATGTGCAAGGTAGCCAGAGAGTGCTGAGTGCCTGCCACCTTCATCAAAAGCCCTTGGTAGTGGATCTCAGGTTTGTTCCAGCCCACTCTGTGTAAGGTGTGTCTGTACAACACGCCTGTTTTTTGGGAACTTTAACAGAACTTGTGTTCAGTTGGCCCTTGGAAGGGAGAGATTAAAAGCAGGTCCTAAATGTGTCTGCTGTGGTCTGTGAAAACCGCGATCTATTGGATAGTGAAATTATCTTCCTGAGTTCAGTTATAATGGAGCCTTAGGGCATCCTGAGGGGAATAAACTCTTGTTACTCTGATGCAGAAGCATAATTTAAGGAGGCCCCTCTCAGGGTTCAAGGCCTCCTGGTGACCTGCTTTACCATGAAGAGATGCTGTCGTGACATGGACAAACAGGAGCTGCTCCAAGGCTGTGACCAATTACGCCAGGCTGTAGTTTGATGTGTGTTCTGACAGATGGGCACACAGGTGAGCCAAGAGGAGGGCAAGAGGTCAGAGTAGCTAGAACAGCTTCTCCTAGATCTTGCAGCCAAACAGGCGTTGTTCTAATCAGTACCTTGTGGGAATGGCTTGAAGAGAGAAGAACGAAACAAACGCTGGCTCATCAACGTGCTTGCTAGTATGCACCCAAGGGTTCTGGCAAATGTATTTCTGTAAGGTGTATTACCAGCTGTGCAGGGCATTTGGTGTATCAGACAAATGGGTCTGTAGCTGTTCCTTGGTTATCATAACACTTTTTGCAGGGTGTGTTTATCACACTAACAAAAGTTATCCATCCATCTAGTGACAAAAATCCCCGTTACTTATTCCTGGAAACTTGCTTCTGAATTGTCAGAGTGTGAACACTGGTGGGCTAAGCAGCAAGTCTGAAGTGTGTTGTGCTGGCTTGGTCCCTGCTTGGCACAGTATGTGCAAAGGATCCCGGATGGAGCCTCCGGGTGCAGGAGCAGTTGCTGGAAGTCTGGCTGCCTGCTGCTTGTGTCTTCTCAGCTCTGTGAAATTTTATGCTTTTTAAGTGAATGATCTTTCTCAGTAACTGGTCCAGGGCCTTGGAAGAGAGAGGTGTGCAGCACCTTGTTCTGCTGTAGAGATGCTTGCAGGGGAGCAGAGAGCAGTGTTGCCGGTATTGTGAGAGCAGTCCTTGAGGCACATCATTCTTAAGTACACTGTGACTGATTCTGTCACCATGCAAAGGTCTTTCTTCATGGCTTTATCAATTACAGCTTTAACATTTTTTGGAGTTGCTGGCTGTGTGCAGGCTTGTGATGGTGTGATAACACTGTTAGTTTATATTTGAGGTAAAGGTGTGGGTCATCTGCTGGCACTCAGAAATCCCCCATGTAGGTGCTGTGTGACCAGCAAACCACACCCTTCTGCAGCAGAACTTGCTGGGAGGTGATTCAGAATAACTGTACAAGGCACAGCTCTGCCAATATAGCAGGGTACATACTGGGAACACCCCGGGGATGCTTTTGTGCTTAACTGCTATGGAGTGAATCCATGAACTTCAGAGTGTAAATGCCATGACCCAGAGCCCAGCTAGGTCAGTGGAACAAGTCCCTATGGGTTGGAGGACTGTAGACTGGGCCTTGTATTGCCATTTATCCTTTTCCAATTTATGATGTGAAATAATTGGTTTTTTTCCCAGCCTATCACTTTTATGTAGCTAGTTTTAATCCACGGTATTGTCTTATCCTCTCACCTGTGATTCTCTTACTATTGTAAGTTGGCAAGAGACTTGATTAAAGCTTAGCAATATGTTAAAATGTATTTTTAGTAGTCTGAGAGCTTTTACCATAAGAACAAAAAGATTCCTAGAACCTAAATGTCATGTCTTCATTTGTTTAGTTTTTTTGCTTCAATGGCTGTCTCCAGTCATCTTTTTCAGGCAGTTAACCTGGTGTGGAGGTAAGACTGTTCTGAACTTTTCAGAATCACTTCTGCCCACTTGCCTCCCAAAAGTGTTCTGTGCTTGGAACCGCAGAGTGGCAGTGCCTGGTTGGAATAAACTGATATGGAAACTACAGAAGGATGGACTGGGGAAGCAGAGGAGGAGAATTGTATCTGAAACTCCAAAGGCAGAGATGGTTTCCTTTGTTATGACTGGTACCTTGCTCTTCTTTCTTGTCCATTACTTTATTATTTCTTTTGCCTGCGCATTAGTTTTTGAGATAGTGCTAGAAAAGGAGAGGCTTAGATGCAGTTTCCTCTATTCTGAAGTTTTAAGAGATAGATCATTAGCTTCTCTGTAGCTAACTTATCACCCTTAACTACTGCTCTTTGTTCCTGGGTTTTCCAGAAGATCTTGCTGACTTGCATCAAAACAGGAAGTCTGCAATGCTGTAAATAACTGGGTGGTTCAGTCTGATTTTTTCCCATCCAACACTTTACCAGACAGAGTTAAAATTCCTTTTTATTGACATCCTGAGCTAGGGCTAGACTTTCTCTTGGCATGTAATAGTTTATCAAGTTTCATTATGGAGAAATATGGGATTTGAGGGAGACTAGGAGTGGTCCTGCCTTGTCCTTCTGTTGCATTTTGGCAATATTCCCTCCAAAGATACCATATGTAAAGACATTGCAGAATGTCAGAGCATCCTTGGACGCAGCCTGAAGGTTGCTGTCTGTTTTAACCTGACTGTAGGAAAGGAGGGTTTAGTTCAGCAGCCTCTGAGGAGCACACCCAAGGGACATAGAGAATTTTGGCTTCTTGATGAAGTTCTACTGCTGAATTGATACAGTCATGCCAGTATAACCATGGAGCAACCTCCCTGCAGTGCAAGAGTGGGCATAATGTGATGTGACTCCTTTTTCACCAGTAACTGCTCAGTTTAACTTGGTCTCATCTCCTGTATCTGTACAGAGATCTGAGTTATGTCATAACTGTCCTAGCTTGGCTTAGCAGCCATGGATAAGTTAACTGTACTCTGCAGTGAGATTCCTGGGTGTAAGAAAGAACTTAATGAACACCTGTTGGTAAATGGGTATCATTGTCCTGCTACATTCCTTTAGTAGTCTAAGTAAAGCTTGAGCTAGGGATCTGCACATGGTTCTAACTCTTTGTCTATACTAGAAAGCTTTTCCTGTGTGAGCTGAACTAGGCTGTGAATTTAGTCTGTTGTAGTTAAGGCTTTATAACCCTTTCAGAGGAAGCCCAGTCACTTTTGAATAGCTTGCTTTTGCCTTCCTTCCTTTTCCTTTCCTATGGGGTCTCCTATTTAGAAGGGAGTTTTGTGAAACCTTAAATAATATTTGGGAAGCTGCAGACTTTCCTAGGTAGTCAAGGCTTCTCATTTCCTACTAGACTTCATTCTGAAGCTGTGAGCCCAATGATGCCTTTCTTTTGTCCGGCTGGAGTGAATGGTTTTTGGTCTTGCTTTGCCCCCTCTGGCCAGGAGCCATTTTATGATATCAGGGTCCCTGGAAATGCCTTTGTCTGAAGCAAAAGGGACAAAGCTACCAAGAGACTTGCCCAGTTAACTGGCCTGCTGCTGGTGTTTACTCTCATTAGCACTGGAACCAGATATGCAACTGCTGGTGATGTCTGTACTGGAAAAATTAGACATAATTGGGGGTGTGATTGCAAAGCGCAGTAGCTCTCCTGCAGGACTCCACCTTTTTGTTTGTTTGTTTTTTCCTTTCACCTCTAAAAAGACATTTTTGTAGTCGAGTCTACTGTGGAAGTTGTTCTTCAGCAGACACAGTGATCTGCCTGTGTTGGTGAGCTGTTAACAGTGGGTGATACATTCTTTGGGTGTGATGGATGCTATGGCCACCAGGAGGTAACTGCAATTGACTTTGTGGTCGTCTCACTTCGAACTGCATTGTGAGAAATTCCCCCAAGATCAGTCCTTGCCCTGGTTCGTGGAAGTGCCACAGTTCTTTTGCCCTGGAGTGTGGAATGCTGTCCTGATCATGGTCCTTAGGCTTTCTGGCCCTCTGCGTGTGTGCCTGCAAAGTGCTGAGTATCACCCAGGTTGAAGGCAGGAGCAAATTGATGCACTGAGGTAAAATGACTTACTTCTGCCCCAGGGGACAGAACATGGTTTTCCAATAGCATCCTAGATCCATTCTCAGTCACTTTCTATGGTAGTCAGAAATAAATCCATTTTTATACAGCTTTTTCTTCAGAACTGCACTGCATAAGCATTCTAGCAGGCAATCTAAAGTTTTGTTGTAGTGCTGCTTCAGAGGAGAAAACATGGGCCACAAAGCATCTTAGCAGGGTAGGTCTTCATGAATCAGTAATGAAATGCATGGAGTCCCAGTCCAAGGATCAGATCTTTTAGGTCCATGAGAAGAAAATAATACCCTTGGGCTCATTGTTTGTTTTTAAGAAATGAATAAAATGATTTTATGGGTGTCTTGCAAACTCTGGGCTCTAAGTCAGCAGGTCAGACTAACACACCCTCAGAACTGGAAGTAGATGACACCTAGGGCTGATTGATGGATGATGGCATTGTGTTTCATGAAGGCCAGATAGTTCTCTAGGCAAGATTCAGTACATGAAACAACTCTCAATCTCAGTGGAAAAGTCATGGATGTTATATACTTGATGTAAGGACTTGACAGGGAAAAAGAGTAGTTTAAAAGCTCTCGGAGTCCGCTTTCCTCTCACTATGTCCATTGTGGAAAAATCAGAAGAGATACTCTTGAGATATATTTGGGGTTAAAAGTGAAAGGCTTTAAATGGAAATGACTGCTGCAATTAAGTTATTCAGAATGTTTTCTGTCACTAATGAATTTGAATGTATGTTCCATTTAAAAAAATTGGTATGTATGAATTTAATTAGTGATAACATGGGATCAGATTTACTTTTTGTCCTTGATGTTTTCAAGTCACAATGAAGGACGCTTCCATGCAGACTGGGATGTTGTACTTGTTTCTTTATGTTTGCATTATGATACCAGGTCTTTATTTATGTACCATTTCAGAGCCTCCAGGATATTTAACTTTCTGTTTGAGTTAGCAATATTGATACTTCCTATTTCTGACACTTTTTGTCCTTCCTTTGTCTCATTTTAGAGATTCGCCAACTGACAACAAATACATTTATTACTGCAGTGTGTTCTGATGTTCTAGTCTCACCTTTGAATAGTGACAAATGTACCCTGTATTAAAGAGCTTTATTTGAAAGCATACCTGGTGGAAATTTGAGCTAACTCAAATAAGCATGACATGTTTCTCATTCCTAAGTGAGACAGTGAAAAGTTCCAAGTTCCTTCAACTGACTTCTTTGAAAACTACTGGGGAAGGTGGGAAGAAAAAAGTAGTTTTCAGTCCCCATGTTTCCAGACTTCCAGAAATATAAGACCTCTGGGTGATGCATGAGGGGAACAAGACTGATAGTCTTTACCTTATGATGTAAGGAGACGGCACGTGTACAAACCATTCCTTCTGTCCTCTACGAGTCTGCATTGTTTTATCAGAATTTAGGTGGCTAGGGAGGTTCCCCTTTTGGTGCACAAGTGCTACTTTTAGTGGCAGTGCTCAGAGAATGATACTGAAATCACCCAAACAAAAGAAATGGGAAGAACAAGGGAATCTCACAATGGTTTTTAACAACGGCAGAAGTGGTAGGAATGTGTGATGGTTTCAAGAGTTTTATGCAGGAGAGCCAAGAAGCCAGGAAGATTGTTAGGGATAGCTAAATGGCAAAACCAGGGAGGATAATTGCAGCTTCTGTTTAAAAAAAAAAAAAAAAGGTATTTCTTCCTTTTGTGGCAAGGTTTTAAGGTTTTTAGTGGCCAAAACTGATGGTTCTGTAGGAACAGCAGAGGAATTGCTTCTGAAAGCACAAAAATCTGCTTTCCTAGTGGTGTTGGTAGCACATCCTTGGCTGATACACTTGAACTGAGTCCTCTTTTCAGGAAGGTGCCAGCATCACAGGGTGAAGTTGGACATGACCGATCATAAACTTGACCAGGGAGCAAGAACAACTGACCAGCCAACACGTGTGCCCACTCAGCAGTATTCTGTCAGGAGATGGATGTAAGAGACACATGCTTACGTTTTGTTTCTGCATACCATGCCTGGTGTGCTTCCTGTGCCTTTTGTCTCTCCCCTGCTCCTGCAGGAGAAATGTTTCCTTGCCGGGGGGTGAGCAGCAGAGCAAAGGCATGGTGCCACTGCCTTACACAGGGTGTGAGCTGCAGGGCACTGGCTGAGCCTGCTGCCACGTGATGTTCAGCTTTAGGGATTGAGAAGCAATGTAGAAGCTTGTTGTTGTGAAAGCTTTAACTTTTCAGTAGCATCAACCCAACAAAGTGGGGCTTGGTGAAAAAAATGTATGGTTCCTCTGTTCCTGTAGACACTGAGACTTCAGCAGGGCTCTGCTCTTGCTTAGGGTGCAAGGGAGGGGAGGCTGCATCATGAGTCAGTGTCAGACAGAAACAAGTTTTCAGCCTTGCCGACTCTGCACAGAAAGAACTGTCCAAGGGCAGTAAGCCAGGGATGTGGAAACTGGTGCTCTGGTGTCATCTTTCCTAGAAATTGCTGCAGAGTTCTCTCGTGGAGATAGCACTGATATTTAAACAAACTGTATAAAAGGGAGTGTAGTTTTCTTGGTGTACTGCTCTAGTCAAGGGAGGAAGGACTCTCAAACAGATAGAGTCCGGGAATCTTACCAGACATTGCTTAATTATCACTCCGTTTTCTTGTGCAGGAATAACTTAAAACCTGCTCTCCCGGGATCTGTGCTAGTCTCATGTGACTCTTCTGCATACTGACTGGGTAGTTGCATAAGGAGCTGCTTAAGGTTGTCAGGGGACATGCCAGGATTCTGGGACTTGTTGAACTGTTCCTGGACTGATCATGTCTTTTGATGAACCTGTTCCTACACGTAGTTGAACTGTTGTGTCTAGGGGCGGGGGAGTGAGGTGGGGCAGAAGGAGAAACAGAGGCTTTTGGAGGGACTCTGCAGATGTAGACTAAGCTCAGCAGCAACAGACATCTAAACTCTCCTGCATGTAAGTTGATGCCTCTGGTTCAGGACAGCATCAGATGCAATGGGATTGTCCTGTTCTGCAAGTCTGGAACAGCTGGCAGTGGACCTGGGACACCGCTATGAGAAAGTGGTTTTTTATGGAGTGTTGTAAGCAGCTTTCTTCCATCCTTCTCTGTGGGGGCAGGGAAACAAGCAAGGCCCAGCTGTCAGCAGTTTGGCAGTCTGAGGTACAGTGCTGAACGTGGTTACAGGTCTAAGACTGTTGTTGGGACTGTTTTTCTGGAGGCTGTTCGAGTTGATTAGGCATGTGCCTTACCAGCCGCTATACCTGTGCTGGTACCTGTGATAGTTGTGACCCGGAGCAAAAGAATATCCTGAATTTCTTGGGATGTGTCAGAGGTTTTTCTGTCTCCCTGCCTTGTGCCAACGATCTTGCGAGCATTGCTGGTGTTCAGGCCTTGCTGGAGCAGAAATACTGGTGTTTGAGTCTTATGCTGGATATACCAGAAAAATATCTGGGTGCAAAGAGCTAGCATTCAGCTGCTGGGAAAACTTAGACCATGTTCCTGCTGAATGATGGTGAAGACAGTAAATGTCTTGGGCTTCAGGAAATCCTATTTCCCTGCTGTTTCTGTGTCTTGTGCAGCAGCACCTGTTGTGTCTTCTCCTGCAGGAAGCTCCCACAGCTCTTGCAGGATAGAGCTGTCTGGGAAGGTGTGGGAGGGTGAGCATGTGGGAGGGTCAGTGTTGCAGCTAGATGCAGGAGTGGAGGTGTTAGAAGTGTTAACAAGAGCATGTTTGGAGTCTTGCATTAGGGCCCAGTACAGCCAGCCAGTGCCTTCTGTGGGCATTGCTTGGGTGGGATCTTAGGAACAAGTACAGTAAGATGCTCTTGTTGCTCTGCTCGGTAGATGCATATTGCAGAAATCGGGCATAGGAAAGAGCTTTAGTTGTTTTGTTTGGTGAAGCTGGTTTACTCTTGAGTATTTTTGAGTGAAGCTTGGTATCTTTTACAGGCTGTGGGCTCTTCCTCCTTTGCTGTTGTATGTTCAGGCTAGGTATAGTGATTCTTATACCAAGAATCAGTGCCAGCATCATGAATATCTGACTACAAATAGCTTTGTTGTTAGAAAGTCAGACCAATCGGAACGTGTCTTAAGGGAGCTGAGGCTAAAAAGAGTCCCTGGCCATGCTAACAAGTATTGGTTTAATGTGTGCAAAGCTCTTGCTGAAGGGTTGTGCATGTGCAAGGGGGGAGGTGAGACTGAAGGATTTTCTGAGGTAGAAGGGAGAGTAGAAGAGAGAAGTATGTGGAACCAACTTAGCCTGAATTATTTTGACACTTGTTCTTGTGTTTTAACATAGATATAACTGGACTTGTATCAATTTGTGTTTGAGTGGTGGCACAGAGTAGAAGACTGAAGACTTTCAAATGCACAGGGTTGCAGCAATACCTGCAGTTTCTGGTCACAGATCAGAGCTCACAGATCAAGAATAGAGGTTGCTACAACCTATTTCATGGTACCTGTCTTGTAGTCTATTCTTTAAAGTGTTTTATTGAAATAGCAGCCTGTGAAAATCCAGATGTCAGGGAAAATGGTCATCTTTCAGTAAAAGCAATAAAAAGTGCTGGGAAAGTTGCAGAAAAAATGCAGGCCAGGACAGCAGTGAGGAGGACACAGCTTTTCTGCTGAGGAAGATACAAATGTCTCAAAATGCTTGGCAGAGCCCCTTGCTACAGGTAAATGATATGTATTCGCTGGCCTGTCTTGTCTTGTAGTTTTGACAGTCTGCTTTCTTCTCTGGTGCCAGTATGTCTCAGTTTTTCTGTGCTCCAGCCTGCATATGCACCTGTATGGCTGTTGTGTTCTCCAAGATGCTCTGCACAGACTTTTTTTCCCCCCTTTGAAGGCACAGCAACCTTAGCATGGTTTAGGTTCTCCATCTCTAGTAACTCTAAATACCGTCCCTCCCCTGAGGCTCTCTGTCCTCTTTATGTCCCTGCGTGTTTTGTTTCCCTTGCTGCCTTGTTCTTGTTGCTGTGCTTTTTTTTTTAACTTCTGCATTCGTGTGTACAAGCCCCATTAAGCACTTCTGCAAGCCGGGGGGAGCTGAGGTTGGGATTTGAAGCAAACTGGTGGCAGAACAAGGAACTGCTTTGGGTTGCTGATGCTCAGAAGGTGTTAATATGGAGTCTGTTCCAGAGTGCCCAGGGTGGTAGCACTGGAGTAGGAGGACAGGGACAATTCCTTAGTGCCTCTTTGGGTGTCTGGAACTCAATATGTTGCCATGTGGAGAGTCACTGGGTGAAGCAAATGAAGTGGGAAGCCACACTTCGAATTTGTTGAGAGCAGTGCTGGGGAGCATAACTGATGTGCAGGGAGGCATATCTATATTCCTATCAAACAGCTGCTGGGGGATGGCCACTACTTTTTTGTTGTTGTTTTTTCCATTCTCTAATTTGTGGAAAGGGAAAACAAGACCTCTGGGCTCTTAACACATGCAGGGATGGTCTGGTTGCTTTCATGATGATGATGGTTGATGGAATAAAAAGAGAGAGGGAATATTTTGCCCTGAGCATAAATTATGCCTAAAAGATACTCTTCCGCCCCCCAAATTGGAGAAAACAAGAATTTTCAGCCTCAATAAAGAAGCATTTATGTGCTGAATAGGATCTCACTCCTCGGATTGGAAAGACTAATGGCCCCGTACACAGTAAAATGAAGGTAATTTTGTAGCTGTGTGTGTGGAGGGCCGTGCTGCAGCGTGCGCCCTGCGAGGGACGTGCTCTGGCGCAGGTAAGAGCTGTGCAAAGCCTTCCCCTGCCTCCTTCCCCTCCCGGGCCAGTGCAAGCCGGGTTCCTCCCTCAGCTCTCCACCAAACCACACTCCGCTCCTTCCAGCAGCCTCCTGGCTCTCAGTTTATCTGCGCTGCCAGCCTGGCATTCGGCGGGCTTCTCCTTATCTGCTTAGCCTCACTGTCCCCTTTGTGCTTGCTTCCTCCTGGAAGAGGAGGCGGTGGCTGCGGAAAAAGGCTGGCTCTCCCCTTCCCCCGTCTCCTGCCTGCCGAGGCTTTCCCAGCCCTCTCCCCTGTCTCCTGCTGCTCTTCGGCTCTTTGTGTGAGCTCTGCTCCCGGTGCTCACCACGTGGTGGTTGCGTTTGAGAGCCTGTAGGGCCCTGCGCCTGCAAACTTCTGTCCTCTTTGCGAACAGGGTGGGGAAGGGGATCGTGCCCGTTCGCTTTTCCCTGAAGCGTCCCAGCAGAGAGCCACGAGCTTTTCTGCAGGCTGCCCCGAGTGCTGTGGGCCTCTTCTCCGCGTTCACCTCCGGGCGTGTGTCCCGATTGATTTCTTTGTAAATATGCTGTGGTATGCAAATGCTGGCGCTGCAGAAGGAGCGTTTGTAATCCTAAAGCAAAGGCAGCTCAGGAAAATCCAGAGTCTTTGCAGAGCTCTGCCCCTGTTTTGTTCCTCTGGGTTGCAAGTGTACTTGCTGCTACTTAATGCCTGTGTCTCCGGGGCTTGGTTCACTGTTACTTGGCACCTTTTAGGATGAGTTAGGTTCAACGTGAAGTGGGAATCTGCAGAGTGAGTGCAAGGCAGTGCTTGGTGTGCAGCAGTGATTAATTGCTTAGCTTCTCCTGTTATCATACAGTGTTCTTGCTCTGATTATTAATGTAGACGCAGGACAAACTAGTTCTGAGATTCTTTGAAGGTGGGAGAAGGAGAGAAGCCAGATAAGTTGTTTTGGATAGTCTTTTAGTAAGAGTTGAATGTTAAAACCAGAACGCTGTGATTGTTAGCTACATTTTAAATATAGTCCTTACTGCGCCTCTGAGTTTGGCAGAAATGGGGAAGAAACAAACTAACTTGTGAAATCTGTTGGAAAATTGTGATCCAGGAGCCGCCTGCATTTCAAGGGCATGTTAAATCTGACTTTGTGTTTTTGTGTATGAATATTATCCTTACAGC
This sequence comes from Phainopepla nitens, assembly GCA_013400175.1. Classification (NCBI taxonomy): domain Eukaryota; kingdom Metazoa; phylum Chordata; class Aves; order Passeriformes; family Bombycillidae; genus Phainopepla; species Phainopepla nitens. The sequence goes on from VXBQ01016031.1 coordinate 27,965, forward strand.
ACCCTGTGGAGGTGGGCCCCATGCAGACAGAAGGAGAGGGACTGTCTGTACCTTGGGGAGCTTGTGGGCTAATGAATGCACCAGTCATCTCCAAGGAGAGCTGGAAGCAGACTGAGTTTTCAAGATCTGATTTGAGATATCATGAATGTGTTATTTGTGGGTCCCTATTTGATTTCAGCATTTCTGAGAGTGGGGTGATGAGGGAGGATGATCCACAGTTAGGGCTCCTGCATGGGGTCAGGGAAACCTCACTCAGCCTCTGCGAGCCTGGCAGTCAGTGCTTTGTGTGTGTGTGTGTGTGTGTTGATAAAAGCTCTCATCTGCTGGTAGGGGTGCTGTGAGGATAAGGACCTGGAAGAGTGTCATGGATGGGGGTGAGAGGAGGATATGCAACTGTCACAGACGTTTAGAAGTCGGATTTGTGTGGGTTAAACTGGGCATGCTCGCAGCCTGTTGATTGCAGTTGCACACCACATCATGCATGACTCAGTGCTGGGTGGGATTTGATATATAAGCCTCTTGTATGCTCGGGTTGGCCTGAGGACAGGTGTCTGTTTCTGGAGGTGGCTGTGTTGGGAGAGCAGACTGTGTCCCCTTTTTGGAGCCTGTGATCTCCACAGCTCTGCCAGCCAGGCCACCTCTATAAAACCAGCTTTGAGTAGAAATTGGTTAGTTTAGGTGACTTCAGCACAGAGGAGAGGCCTCTCCTGGGCATGCTGGCAGGGCCTGATTCTCTTGTAGGACACTGCTTCCATCAGGGAGGTGCCGTGGTGGTGTCTTCCTTGGATATCCAGCCTGTTCAGAGGACTCAGATGAGTTTGGAAGATGTGTTTGCCACTGTTGTGTGATGGGCTTTTCTGCTTGTGGCCTTGAAAAGTGTTGATGTTTGACCGAGGTTTTAAAAAAATGTGACAAACCTTTACTGTCTTTGAGAGCTGACTGTGCTTGATTGATTCATTTGACTGCGTAAAATTGTTTGGTACTGTGAGGGCAGAGTAACATGGAATTTCTCTCTCAGTTGTCCTTTTGGGTAGACTCTTGTCTGGATGCAGATGTGACTGTGTCCTGTCTGCTTGTCTTTCAAGTACTGTCTTGCCAAGCAGTAACAAGTTTGCCCAGCAGCCTCATTTTGTAAGCCATTGAGCATAGCTGGTCATTAGTTTTTAAAAATTTATTCTGATCTCCTGAGATGTGAGAAAGAGAGGTGCCCACATCCCATACTCTTTGGAGACTGGGTTGTAGGTAGTTAGATCTGTTCCTGACTGTCATCCTGGCAAGGTTTTTTTGAAGTGGAAAAAATAAACCAGTTCACCAAGAATCTACATTTTATGTCGCTGGTGCTTTCTAGGCACTTGTTGCTTCCGCTAATCAGTTTAAGCTATCTAAAAAGAAGGCTGTCGTGAACTTTTGATGGTGGGAAGGGAAGAGGTATTGCTAAAAATGCCAAAAAGTAATTTCTGCTTAGTGAACACTTGAGACTGGCTTTTTTAGTTTCTTCTTGCATTGAGCAATAGAAGCAGGCCAGCTGTTCCTTAATGTGTGGGAAAGATGAGTAAAACACTGCTTGTTTGGGTTGCCAGGGAATAGAAAAAGGTGGCTTGAGCTGAGGAGTGGGGACTACTTGAGTGGGTGGTCTAGGCAGCATTGCTGTTTAACAGGAAAGGGAAGGGGAGGAGATGCGAGGTCTGAGAAACCTTTCTGTTGCCTGCTTGCTCCTTGGGTCACTTCTCCCAAGGGAAGAAGCCTTGGAAAGTCAAGGGCAGCTGGGGGTTGGAGAGGGTCACTCTGCACTTGTCACTCTCCAAATAAAGCAACGCTTGTGTATTCCCCATTTCAAATTATGTATCCCTTTATTTCTGTTTCTCACCTTATTTTTACTGCTAACAACTGGATTGTCCTTTTGTCAGAAAACAGTATGTGAATGGGAGCAGGGGGAGGGAATGTGGGCATCTGCTGAATGGAGGGAATGGGCAACGTGTTCAGTCTTGTGACAGGTGGCACTTGCTATGTGCTAACTAATATTGAGGGGGAGAGTAGGATGGAGCAGCCCTTAACTGCATGTGTACAGCAGTGGTCTCTAAACTGCCCATAACTGCTTGTACAGCAGTGGTCTTTAAATCTGGTATTGCCTTTCCAGATAAAGGTCTTGGTGGACAGTGGTTTTTTTCATCAACTCAATGGTAATAATGGAAAGGCAAGTGTATTGTTAAAAGCTGTTATGAAAGCATCTGAGAACAAAACAACACCTCATTATGGCATGTTTTATAAATCCTGTGTTGTACCCTCTCTTTGAACACTGCGTACAGTTCTGGTTGTGCCCCATTCCCATCCCTCCCCCATGTGTACATGCTGCTTAGAGCTGTAAGATAATTAAAGTACAGGAATTATTCTTGTTTCCCATCTCCATATGAGGGAGAAGCAGAGAAGCCTGGACTGTCTTGCTTGGAAAGCAGATGACTGAGAATAGTGTAGTAGGAGCTCTGTGAAACAACAAGAGACACAGAGGAGGTGAACAGGGCACAGTTATTCTCTGCTTCTCATACGGCAGGAAATGGGGCCACCAAATGAAATGACTGGGTAGCAGCTTCAGAGTAGCGAAGGGAGTGTGTGCATGGGCTTTCTTTGTTCTCCTTCAGACAACAAACATATAATTAAATTGAAGCACTCTGCCACAGGATGTTGTAGATGCCAAAATTACAAATGGGTTCAAAAAGGATTAGTCTATTTGATGGATTTTTTTTTTTATTTCCTCCTCCCATGAAGGGCCATTAAATCCAGTGATGCAGATACAGTACCAGGCTCAGGAAGTCTCTCTGCTGGTCCTGGTCTTGTTATTCTTAAATGCTGCCTGTGAATAATGGGCAGGACTGGCCCAAGCAGCTGCTCTTGTTTTTAAGGGAACACAACAGAGGACCTGGTTCAGTGGGTGGGACGAGCTGAGGGCTGGCTTAGTAAAGAAATGGGAGGCTGTATGAATGTGGAGCTGTGCATGTAGGAGTTGCTGATTGTCAAAGATCAGGGGAGGCAGCAGAATCAAGATCTGTGATGGAAAGAGAGGATGTGTTTGCCTTATCTTTGCTTCCTCATCAGTAGGTTGTTTGGTTTCAAATAGATTTAGCAGCGTCTAGATGTTTGTCAGCAGCACAAGACCTAGCACTTGAGGAAACTGCTGTGTTATTGTCGTTCCTTTTCTGTATATTAAATTCTATATGTGGATCTTAACTTGCCTGCATGTAGGCATTCTTGTGTAACTTTCTGGTCACCTGAATGAAACTGGAAGGGAAATAGCGTGGAAGGGAAAAAAGGAAGCAAGGAAAGAAGTGACTTGTTGTGTCAGTGTTTGGGGAGAACAGAAACCAGCAGTAGTTTGCTTATTATAGCTTGGTTTTCAGATCTGATTGTCTGCATACATTTACCTATTTTTAACAAACTTTAAAATAGTTCACTGTGTGGCTCTGTGGAGGTGCTTCATTTGGGTTTTTGGGGTTTTTTTGGTTTTTTTTTTTTTTTTTTTTTTTTTTTTTTTTTTTTTTTTTTTTTGGTAGGGTCGTGAGCGTGCAGGGATTTCCAAGGTTACTGGCAGGATACGGGTCCATGTGGCAGCTGTGGGTTGTGGGGTGCTAGCTGTAGGGTGTATGGGGCCCGTGAGGCCCCGTGTGTGGTGCTTGCTGTTGTTGGTACTGACTGTTGGGGAGGGATGGTCCAGTCCCATTCTAGTCCTGATGGAGCTTTGGAGCTGCTCTGGCACTGAAGGGCAGTGTGGGGGGATGGGGGATGCTCCCTGGGATGTGGAGCAGGGAGAAGTGTGCTTGGAGGGCAGGTGACCCTAATCAGTTCAGTGTGGCACGTGTGCTGCAGGCTTTGGCTTTGTTCTGGTGGCTGCTTTCTGTGCATTCAGGATTGCTGAGGTGTAGTTAGCAGCTGTCCTCCTTAAAAAAAAAAAAAAAAGGGGATGCTGTTTTAAAAAGGCTTGGAAGAGATCTCTGATAAAATCTTGATCAAATGTACATTTTCTCTCTCCTCTTAATTTTGTACTTAAGTCTCTCTTTAAACAAGCCCCAACCCTTTCACATTTCAGTACAAAACCCCAGCCATGTCTAGACAAAAGCCTGTTGTGATTAGCAGAGGTGTGCTGCTCAGTGCTAAGCATGTGCAGGGGTATATTCATGAACCCGATGGGGCAATATGCTTCCTGCTCCTGTATGGATTGCAAGGCTTATATATACAGAACTTGCTGAAGAGCTCAGGTTGGAATTGTATGGGTGTAGAAAATTTTACACACTTAAAGTGTATATTGAAAGGATATTTGCTTATATAGCTATTCAGACTTCATCTATGGCTGCACATTGGTGCCACCTGCTTGCAGGAGAGAATGAGCCGACTCCTATTATTCAAGAAAAAAAAACACAAGGCGAGGCCTCAACATCTGTTCTGGCTTTATTGTTCGGTCTGGCCCGGGCTGTGGGCAGAATGTAGGCCACAGCTTTTGCGTTACTGCTGGCTCTTAAACTGGAAAGGCATCTTGGATCAGATGTGTTCTTAAAAGGTTTAAAAATAATAGTACAAAGATGCAAAGTTCAAACTTAGGATGGGTTGAACTTGATTACATTAGAGAAAAGGCAACTCTTGCTATCTGTGCTTTTTCTCATTTTCTCTTTTCGTTCTTTTAATGGTAATAATTTCTATCACTGCAGAGTGACCTTTGTAATCATTGCTGGGTGATTAATCTTTAACTGGGTAATTTTTAAAGCAATATTTTGCACACAGTTGTAACATGTGATACTGTGGGATTTTGTAGCACAGGACCTATAGTCATTTTGAGGCAATAAGGCTCTTCACCCCATGTTTCCAGTCCTGCTGCTCTGTATAGAAACCCAAATAGTTGCTTTTGTTTCCCTAGGCAGATACAAAAATGCCCTCAGAACTTTATTTGCATATAGATTATAGTGCCAGCCGGGTGTAGTCATGTATAGGAAGAGCTAATGCTGCTTCATTTATAGCTTTTTAATTAAAAAATGTTTCTCAGTTTTCAGGATTCCAGTTCTGTTTCATTTAATGCTGCTGTAGTGTGTACAATGATGGTATTTCTATGAGGTACCAGCTGCTATGACTAGGCAGTCCTTGGAGAACAGGAATGAAAGGAGATCACAAGCATTATCTGCTGACTCAGGGAGAAGTCACATGCAGAAGGAAGTGGAGATGAGCAGCAAAGTTCTTCAAATGTCTTTGAGCTGGTTGGGACACCAGTGCCAGTTGTGGGGAAGGAAGATGGAAGAGGCTTTCCTTCTGACTCTGAATTTTGTTTGAATTCTCTCGTGTCACATAGGTGTTGTGCTGTTGTACCACAGCTGTGCATTTACAATTACACTGTGAGCCTGAGTAATACCAATGAACCAATAAGAGAGAAGTTTTCTGTACTATGGGAGTCCGTGCCTCCCTTGTCTTATTTTGTTTAACAGCCATCATGGGTACTGTAAACAGGGGATTTTACACTATGCAATAAATTTAAGTTCTGCACTGATAAAGAAAATGCAGGGTTGGGAATGGAAGCGCTTGTTTAATCTCACTTTGCTAGAAGTGAATACATTAGACTTGATCCAAAACTGCTTTAAGAAGCATTCAGCAGCTAAGTTACTATATGGCAGCTCCAGCTCTTCCAAACAGTAAAAGCATCTATTCACCTTTGGATATTATACAATGCATGTTTTATATATAATGCTCAGGGTTGCATATTAAAAGGAAGAAATATTTCTTACACTTTCTTTTAAAATCTGCAATGTGTGATTTAAAAATTAGTACCAGTTGATGGGGGAATCGGTAAGTGCTGTTAGTACAGCAGTAGCTTTTGTAGGTGGGAGTCTTGCCATCCTGTGCTTTGGGTATTTCAGTTATAGTATAAACTTTATTAACTTTGTGAAAGACATTGTTCAAATCTGGAAGTATATTCTTACCTGTTGTTTTGCTGAAGATCAGTACCTGAAGAATTCCCTGTAGTTTTATAGCAAGTGCTTTTAAACTTTGATTTAAGGCTCATGTTTGTTTTCCAGAGAAGCTACAGAAGTATATATTTGTGTCAAGCACCTGACTGTGGGCCTACTCTTCTGAAGCACCTATTGCCAATTCTAAATAACAGAACGAGGTGACTAGAGCAGGGTCCCACTCTCCATGGTGTGTGTTGCAGTGCTCTCACATAGTCATATGTTACTGTCCTTTGCTTTGAAATCCAGAGGGTTTCAGTAGCTCTGAACCACCTTGTGCAAACAGCAACAGCAAAACCATCAGAGACTACTGAAAGGGTTATGGAGAAGGAAAAATGCTGGAGGCATCCTGCCCAAGCCTCACTTTGACTTGGGCAGGATGCAACTGGAAGCAAAATGCATCTTGACATCTGCAGGAGGTGAGCATCATTTCTCTGGGGGTCAGTACAGGTGTCAGAAGGAAATGTAAAGCTCCTGAATGGCTCACAGCTCTGGCTGGATCATGCAGCATCCTTGGGGAAAGCTGTGAGATGGAGTCGGTCCCTCAAGTGCAGGACTCAAGTGGGAGCTGGCACTGCTGCCTTGCATGGAAGCAAAATAACAGATGACAGTGATTGGTGGCTCTTTGAGAGGCCTCTGCTCCCACTGAGTTTATTCTGGCATGTTTCTTCTCTAACTTGGAGAAGAAAAATAAAATGCTGGGCTCCTGCTCGCAGGCAGTGTTTTGCCTTCCTGCAAGCTCCTTGTTTATGGTTTCCATTCCAGCCGTGGTCCTTAAGGTAGTGTAAACTGGTGCTGTGGTTGAGAGAGGTGTCCTGGCTGTCCCTGCTTCCTTACTCTTCTTCCTGGGCTCTAAAGATATATGGTAGAAAACCAGGAACTGGTATTGAGTTAAAGCTAACAGCTTTTTTGTTGGATTACTTTTTTTTTTTTTTTTATTTTAAAGCTCAGGTACATCCTCTGCTTTGGTTTGTCAAGTAGATGGTGGAAGGGGAAACAAAATTTAGGGGTTGCTGCTTGTTGTAGAAGGTCTTCCTCTTGGAGGAAGCAACCATGATTCCTGACAGACTTGGGACAAATGGGAAAGCTAACAGTGAGAAAGTGATTACAGAGTGTTTGCTCCCACAGCAATTGTGATACAGAGCTAATGGCTGAGGCAGTCACTTTACAAATATCTGGTGGGTAGCTAGATGAAAGTGCAGGATTACCTGAAATGTCACATCCTCTTGTCTGTCAGTATACAGCATCTCTAAGCACAGGTTGCACTGGTTTAACTGCAGTTGCTTAAACAAGCAAATCTCATTGATCCTAAATTGATCTGTTCTCCTAAAAAAAGAGTAACCTTTGCTCTTCTTAGATGGTTATTTTTATGTGGAATATGCAGCAAATCAAACTGAATTATCTTTATAGCTTTATCACTGAAGTGCAGAGTGTCAGAATTCATCCTGGCATTCCTTGTTCAGAAGCATGGGACAGTGTTGCTGAGCGCTGCAGCTGTGCTTGGAATGGTGCTGTAAAGGGATGTAACAGCCACTCTACTCTGAGGCCTCTCTTCTGCTCTCATGGCTGTTGCTCTGAAGCAGTCACTTCATTTCAATGTGCTTCCAAATTCTGAGCAAGCTCGTAAGCTTTTCATTGGTGCATCCTGCAGTAAGAGTACTTAGGCTGTGTGTATTTATGGTGGGGTCAGCACTGTACTTGGAAGAATGCCTGTCAGTCTGCCTTACATATGAAGGACAGTAAATGTGGGGCTGTGGGCTTGCGAAGGAGTGCTGGGGAAGATGTGGTGCTGGAAGGTGAAGGGCCTGGCAAGCATCTTGGAATGTAGGGAGAGAATATCAGCCTTTATGGATGTTTGAGGAACACCCCACTCCCATCTTTCTGTGTGTGTTGGCCTTTAGGTGCTTCTGCCCGTTGCAGAAAAGCCTGAGTTTCATCATAACCCTGCTGCGTGCCTTGGACTGGCCTCTACAGCTGTCGAGGAATGAGACCTGAGGGTGGATAGGTGTGGGCTTGGGTGAAGAGGTGGCGAGGGGGATAAGTTGTGGGAACACTGGAGGTGGTGCTTCACGCCCGTTCATGAGCCCAGTGTAACTTGGCTGCTTGGTGCTACGGAGGGCTGGAGACAGGAGGACGCTGGGCTGTGGGAACTGGGCAGAAGGGGGTCCTGAGGGTGGCATGAAGCCCAGCATCTGCAGGCACCTCTGTTTATGATGCCCAGGGAGGGAATGCGTGGCTGGAAGGAGGTAGCTCCTAACCCAAGGCATTTCCCTGGCAGAGGGAGTTCCTGGGTTCCTGTTGTGGAGCTGCGGTGGAGCATGAGGAACACATTTCACCGCCCTGCTGTTGGGTGCCATGAGGTCCTGCAGTACCTCTCTGCACTGGTTATCACTTCCTAGGGCTGGCTCAGGTCACAGCCTTGGAAGGTCCTTGAGGCTTCCTCTGCAATGCCCCAAAGCCTAACCGGGGCTTTGATCATGGGAGGTGAAACTTCACCCAGCTTACTGTGGGTGAGCCGAGCTAGTGATGCGCTGCTCCTGGCAGGGGCAGCTGGGCTGGGCTGTGCGCCTGATGTGCCCCAGAGCAGAAGAGGTTCAGACTGCTAGACTGGGAGAAAACTTCCTCCTTTTCCTGATTTAGGTGGATTTTGCCAGTTCAGCAAGTGAGACTGTGCTACAGGCAGGCTGGCATGGCCTGGTGTTAACCTCACCTGGCAGTGTTTGGGCTGCAGGCTCCTGAGCTGCAGTGGGTGGATGTCTTTAAATTCATGGAGACCTGACTGATGATTTCTGTCTTTGAGTATTTTTGTGGGATGAGAATGTACTTTTCAGTGTAGGTGAAAGTGAAAAACTTTTCACTTCAAGAAGTGAGAGAGAGAAAGACTTTACTTTTCTGTTCTTTGAGCCCCATGTTAGACTTCAGTAGAACAGGCCATCCTGGGTAAGGCGAGTGAAGGGAAAAATTTGATAAAGGGGAGGCGTAGGGTTGACTCCTCCTTTGCATTCCAGCCTAGACTTGAAATGAGGAAGAAGGTAAAATTTAAAGCGAAATCTTTCAGGACTTTTAATTTCAGACACTATTTATGTTCTGTGTCTGGTCTTCACCTCCCATCTCTTGCCAAGAGAGCATGTTGTCTCTTCTCACTCCTTTTTTTTGCCTAGTGTAGAAAGTAATGAACATGCAGAGTGTGCAAAATACGTTGTATGCGCAGTTGCTAACCTGCCTAAAACAAGGTGAAACCTTCCCAAAAACCCGAGTGAAAGATAATCATGGTGTCTGTCATGAAAAAAACCTGCTAGTTCAGTGTAAATATGTTGCTGACAGGTGGCTATTTTTAATACATGCTATCCGTGCTTTAAATTTAATGTTAAAATATTTTTGTCATCTAAACCCTGACTGTTCTTAGCTGAGCAGATTTCAGGTTAAAAACAGTGGTGAAACCATGAGTGTTTGTAGTACTGGAATGTAATTTTGTGTTACTGGATCTTTTCTGACCTATTTTAATGCATCATGAAGTGGTGGTTATATGTCTAATTGCACAGCGCAGAGAAAATAGCATTGTGTTGAAATACTGCATAAAACTTGAGCGTTATGTGACATTTTGTAGTGGAAATAGTACTGTAGGTACTCATTCATAACTAGATTTGCAAGTTTCTTCTGCCAGGGCGGGTGGTTGGGCTGGCTGTGTGTGTGCTGACTCAGAGGAGGGAGTTTCTTTTTTTCTCTTGTCCACTTCCTCCTCCCCCTCTTTTGACTTGCTTGTGGCCGAACATCATCAGAATTGACAAGAGCTTGCTCTTGAAACGTACCTTAGTTTGAAGTTGCTTTTTTGAACTATGTGCAGCTGTGGATCTTCACTTGAGACTTTCAGAGCTTTCCTGCCAGCCAGGTGTTAAACTGGTTAAAACCAGACTTTTCTGAGTGTGTGTGGGCATGAATGCATTTGGATTTCTCTGGAACAGTTGAGACTGGGACCTGATTGCAACCTGAGGGACCCAGTGTTGGTACCTGGGTGGCATTCCTGACTGTAAGGGGGGGATGGAGGCACAGGAGGGCTGCTGAGACAGTGCAGGAGGTGCTCAGAAGAGTAGTGTGGGAGATTTTATGCATATGCCTACCCTGAAGGGTTAAACTGTCTGCAGTCATCATGAGCTACAGTCTCATGATGTCCAGGGCTTGTAGCCTGGTGCCTGAGCCTAGCTCCTCCCTTTTTCATTTAATGATGGCTGGAAGAAAAATAATCAAGTGTGCTGGAAGAGAAACATTAATTAACTTTTAATTTAGATCTAACGTATGCTGCTTAGTGTACTGCATGAGAGTGTGCGGTATCTGTCATGTTATATAGAGGGTGATGCATTGAGGAAACAAGGAAGAGCCTCAGGTCTGAATGGGAAGATGGGATTTTAACTCTGTGGATGGGTTTTATATCTTGATTAAAAGTTGCAGATGTGTGATAAGTCGCTTTTGTATCCATTTTGCATCTGAAATTACTTTCTCCGTAACTTGGTTTGTATCTGTTTTCTCTTAAGCCAAACTTGCAAGGCGAAGTCAGGAGAGAGAGAATCTCGGCATGCTGGTCTGGTCACCTAACCAGAATCTGTCTGAAGCAAAATGTAAGTCTCTTCAACTACTTTTATTCCCTTCTTTCCGTACACATATCACTTCAAGAATGCAAAGTTGCCACTTTTGGTAGAGAGGTTATGTTTGTGACCTTTCCATTATGAATTGAAATTAATTTGAACAAAGAAAAGCCTACAAACCAATCCCCAGGTGATCTTTGTTCTCCACTGGGCAGCTGCTCAGTGTCAAATCTACAGGGGCAGGGCAAGCAAGAGAAATGTGACAAACATTATTCCATGATATGAATTCTTTAAGATACTCATCTGCAGGCCTACACAATCAGCTTTTTTTGCTGTTGGTGCTGTAGAAGATGACAGAAATAACTGGAGAGAGCAAAATGAAAAGAGTTGGGGGTGGGGGGGTCTGGGAAGTATTTGGTAATTAGTAGTACCTTTCTCTCCACAAAGACAAATCCACATCTGGAGCCCATGGAGGTTTTAAATGCCAGAACAATTGCAGTGCCTTGCAGTTCCACGTGAGGGCAATTAACAGCGCTCTGTGTGTGTCTGGGAACAAGTCTCAGTGCTGCTGCCAGATGGCAGAACTAGTGTTTGAAAGGCTTGTCTAGCTACAGTTCTCCTCATGAATAAGTAGGACTCCTTGATTAAAGGGCTGCTGTTTGAATGCAGTAACTAAACCTAAGCACTTTTGGGGGCGGGAGCTGAAAAGAGCTAATTTTGACTTTGTGCTTATACCTTGGTTTTTTTTATTCTTTTGGATTCTGGGGCCAAGAATGAGAATCATGCATTCCTGTTCCTCTGCAGTTTTTGTGGTGGCACTATTAAGTGAATACCTGATTTTCCCCTAGACCCAAGGCATGGAATGCGTCATAAGGCACATGTGAAGATGTAGTGGCATTTGCAAATTAAGGCAGCAAAGACTGTGCACAAACTGGCTCTGTCATGCAAGGCCTGTGCTCTGCCCTGGGGCATTTGTTCCACTGAGCAAGTTGCCCCTTAAATTACAGAAGGATGATGGTACTGATCTGCAGATGAAAAGGGCTTTGCAAGGATCATGTTTGCCTTCTCTCCTTGTCTGCTCCCTGCTGGCTATTGGATGCTGAAGTAAATAAGACTGATGAGGAGTGGAATGTACTTGACAGTTATTTACAGCTAGAAACCTCTTAAAAGGTATAACAGCAAGAAATAGTTGCCTCCACCAAAAGAAGTGACTGTTCATGGGTTGTCTGTGACTCAGGATTCCTGTAGCTGCCTCTCAAGTCTGAATGTCTTTTGAATCTCAGCTCAGCTTTGGAACCTTTAACTCCTGCCTGATATGAAACTGGTTTCTTGAAAATGGAAGACAGAATGGAGGAGGAAAAGGAGGGAAGATATGTGGAATTGAGTGAAATAATCCTTAACTGAGTATTCTGTGGTAATTGGCAAAAAATATACTCATAGAGCATAGAGAGAATATAATATCTGCCAGGAAGATGTCATGAACATAAGAGGTAATTGAAAAAGTATTATGACATTGATAAATAAAAACTAGGTGGCAGTTGTCTGTTAGTACAGTAAAAAAGTTGAGGAAAACAACGTGAATATAAGAGGAGGGCTAGAATGAATTTCTCAAAATACTGAACGTTTTAGTACAAATATGAGACTCACCAGTGAGTTCACCTTCCAGAAGAGGTACAGCAGAAAAATAGTAAAACTCATTTGGAGTTTGAGGAAGTGAAGTATGAGGCTGTTGCACCATACGTGGCACAAAAAATACCTCCCAGGTGCCTGTTTGGTACAGAGGAATGGGGTTAGGAAATTAGGTATCTAGTAGTGGTAAAAATCCAAAGGAGCATTGTGAGAGGTGGCTGAGAGGACCTCGGGATGGCAGATGGGAAGAGGGCAGCTGTGCAGGGAATGAGAGAACGAGGATGGGGGCTGGTTGGTAATAGCTTTGTTTTGTGTCAGTCTGAGCTGATCCTTTTGAAAAGAATCAGGTATTCCTATCTCTATCTGGCATTTCGTAAAAATGAACTGTGAAAAACAAATCCTGCTGAAGGTAGGAGCTCTTATTTTTTGAAACTAAAAATGGATTGATTGGTAGAAATAAGTTTATTGCTCTAATGAATTCAAGGGAGCTGTTAGGCACTGATTGCATGAGAGCCTGATTCAGTCCCCCTTCCTTGCAAAAGATGGGAACTTCCTCCAAAACACCAGTGCTCTGCAATGGCTGTAAGCACTTACCAAATGTATCACAAGCAGAGTTCCCTAATCTGCTTTATGGTTTATGATGAAAGAACATCAGGGGACAGGAGGTCTCTCCAGCAGCTCTCAAGTTCTCTGACAAGTCTTGCCATCGTTGATAGTGAATCCTAATTAAATGACATCCATGGGGATGTGTGAGAGGACTGATGATGATCAGCATTTCCATCAGTGATGTGAGAATTGATATGGAATTGTGGATGAGGCGTAGACTGACAGGAGGGTAAATAAAATTAAGTCTACAAGACTGATAGTCTTGTAGAGTGCTTTGGGTCTTTTCCTTCTTTGGACTGCTGCCAATGCAGTGGGCTCTTAATGACCCAACTGCAGGGTTATGAATCTCAGTACTGAAATCTCTGGCTTTCTACATCGAGCCTGATGTTTGGAAAGAAATGGCTTAGAGAGCAATCTTGGGGAAGCAGTGGGCAGGTAATTCAGCAAAGCTTCTCAGTGTCCTGCTTGGCCCAGAAGATGATGTCAGTGTAAAGAGTGAGGTGGTCACTGGAGCAGTTTGCTGCCTCTCCACCCAGCAACATTCAGGGGAATGAACCTTGGATTTAATATTTAAAAACTGAGAGAAGGATGGGGACAGGAGCTGCTGAAGCAATTTGGAAACAGAAGCTGAAGCAAACTCCATCTGTTTAGCTTACTGAAAAGAGACTGAAAGGGGACTATTGTCAATTATTCTCTCAAAGAGAAATTTTGACATAATAAGAGACACACATAATACAAATAGATGGCTGCAAAATAAGCCTACACAGACTGAAATGAAATGTCCGAGTGTGTGGAGGTTTTTTTTTTGTAGATTGACTGCTGGAAATTATCCAGGGAAGGGATGGATTCATGAATTTCTTGATGCCTTTTTAAAACATGGGTTTTTGTGATCCTTGGTGGTGGTGATCATTCATTGGCAATATGAAATTGCAAGTGGAAGAGCTGTGGTCTCCACAAGGTTGCTGTAGCCCCTTGGGCTGTATGTCTGTGAGTCCCAGCCAGCACATCCATTTCAGTACTGCTCTTCAGGCTGAAGTGTGGGTGAACAAATCCTTCCAGTCAGCAGTGCTCTGGTACCTGTGGTTACTTTTGTTTGTACTCCAAAGCCTTGAGTTGCTCCTGTGCCTGTAAGTCACAGAACTCTTCTCTGTTCCTGTGGCTGGGGCTCAGCATGAAGATGGAAGCAGCACATGTTAGCTCTTCCTCAGGGTGAACTGTAGCTCTCGTGAGCAGGGGAGTTCTGTGCAGTCAGTGGAACTTGTGCAACCCATCCTTGTTAAAGAGGAGTCTGTGCTAAAAAACACTGAGCCAGATCTGTGACAGTGCTCAAAGCAGTGCACCTGTTGGGTTTGGCAGAGGGCTGGCCAAACTGTTGGAGGTTGTGGGAGGGTCTCCTGTAAGCTGCTGAAATGAATCCCAGAAAGACCAGTGTGTCAGCCAGGACCTGGTGGATATCTGTGTACCTGATGCTCCAGGCTCACACAATTAGTTAGAAGCTTGTTTGGGTCCCATGCACCCTCTGTGCTGAAAAATTGTTTGAATCACACTGGAAAAACCTTTTACCTGAGGTGATGAAGTGGTGGATGCAATAGAGAAGATGAAAGCGAAAGTGTATGTTGGCACATCGCTGATTTTTTTTTTTTTTTTAATCTTCTGCCTTGTTAACCATTAATCCTGGATACAACCACTTACTGCCTTGCCCATATTAATACCAAAGTTGAATGTTGCCAGCATGGTCCATATCTATGCCAGACTTCTTCCTTTGAGCAGTCACTTGCATAGCAGTGCCACCATAGTAGTCACAAAGTTAGCCCAAAACTAGAAGTTTGTCCTTTCTCTTTTGAAGACGAAAGAAAGAAATGTCACTATGCAGTAACTGAACGTTTGGACTTAAAATAACTGTGCTCTCCTTCTAGTTCTGCTCCAAATACCGTGTGCTGTGGCTGGGTCACACCTCTCACAAAGAGCTTGCTCTCACAGTGAGCCTCCCGAGAGGCTCTCTGGACTTGGTGCCATGGAGGGCAGCTGTTCTGGCCGTGCTGGGACTCTGTCACAGAGGGTGGGGAAGGACACAGGGGGAACAATGATGCCTTGGGCAAGGTGACATTGAGGAGCAGGAACAGCTAGGTGGAAGACAGGCATCTGCTCTCTTGGAGTGGCACATGGTGAAGGAGGAGGGGAACTAGTGAAAAATGCATTGTAACTGTGCTGTGGAAACCCTGCACAGGATCGAGCTGGGCCAGCATGAAGCTATTAATAAAACAGCAGTGTCTCTCTCTGTGCCAAGTGCGCCAGTGAGTGGAACCAAAAAAATGACTTTGGGTTGGTTTAGAAATGAGCAAGTGTTGGCATGCAGCAGCTGCCCAGGAGTGAGGCATGGACACTAGGCGAGAGGGTAGGATGTGGTTATTGCTTTTATGCACCTGCATTTCAGAGGTGAACTGCAAGAAGGAAAGATGTATTGTTTTGATAGTGATAAGCTCTGCTTTGAAAGTAATTTTTCATCTCTCTTCTTTACAGAATATGTATGCTACTAGATGGGAGTTTTGTTTTCTCACTGATACCCTGGTGGGTATCTCCAGTGGATTTACAGTTTTTGGGGTGTCACTGAGCAGGCAGACACTGTTCCTAATACCCGTGGGACACTGGATCATGAATGGCAGCTGGATCTTCTGGTCTTGCAGTACTGCTTCTGTTTGACCTGATGGCTGATTGGCATTGATAACTTCTACATTCAGCAGTCCCATCCTGTGTTATCCTGTGGCATCTCCTCTTTTGAGGCTGCACTGGCTCCCTGCTTTACATTATGCCTACGTTAGTGCAGATGAGGGGAATTCATACATCCTCCTTGCCTCTTTGGAGGGGAAATAGACCCAGGGGACATGGGGACAGAGAAATACCAGAATTAGGTGAAACAGCTCAGTGTTCCAACATCCTCCTCATGTGCCTGGCCACACCCTGTGGCTGGGAGGAAAGGGAGCAGTCCCTAAATGTGCTGCAAAACCTGATGCTGGGAAGGCATTAATGTGCCAGCTGAGGCTCTGATGGAGGAAGAAGTGCTGGTTGCTATGGTTACTAAAGATATTAACCCTGTGGTGTTTGAATGGGCAAGGTTTAGTTAACTGTGCCACAGGCTGGGTAACTGTTCGGGAGCGTCTGGTGCTCCACCCTAAGAAGTTATGAGTTGGTATTCAGGATTTGAAAAGCCCATGTCCCAACCCCATTTTAAAGTACGCGCTTGTCCTTAGTGTGTCAGCAGTCTTCTTAGGGTGCAAGTGAATTTTGGTAGCTCTTCTTTGTTATAATGGTGAGTGCCAAAATTTCTGAGGGCAGGTTGCAGGTTTAAGTGGCCAGAGTCTGTCTCCAGCTTTAGTTCAAGGGTTAATTTTTGCATAAAATGGACTCTGGATTCCTTTTTAGTTTTTCCTCTAAAGAGGATGTTGAGCAAGCTTGGAAATCTGTTTTGTCTATTCTCTAATTTAAAATTACTGTCAGAATAAAGAACATGAATATCTTCTGAGGTTTACTGCATGTGTCTGATCATGGCTTGTATGGCTGGTCTCTGTTTCCAGTGTGTGTTTGAGCCATAGCTGTTTTAAGAAGAGCTTCTGTTTGGACATAGACTTTTCCACTTGGCTTACTTATTTTGTCCTGTGAATTCTGTGAGCATATGACTCCATCACTATCGTCATTAGCTCTCATTTTTCATGGGGTGTAGAGTGCCCTAGTAAAAAATAAATATGAGCAGAAAACCACAAATGGGAGAGTGTAGACTGGGGAAAGTGCTGATTTTTAAATCTCCCTTTTAGAAAATAAAACCCCTATTTACATGATGCATTTAAAATGGAAGGGAATATTCTTCAGAGGTATTTGAGAGCCACGTCCTCCCCAGCACATAGGCACCCTTCCTCAGGCAGCAGCAGTGAGGCAGAGGATATAGGTCGTGTGTATCAGAAAAGCTGTTTTTAAGTAGTCCCTCCTCTCCATCATGCCCTAAACAGGGTCCTTGAAACAGTTGAAATTGTTGTTTTATTTTGAATCCACTCCCCTCTTCATCCTCTATCATGACCTGGTTTGTGACTCCACAAAAGATTGTGTTGATGCTTAGTAAAAGTGCAGCTACCTTGGCCAGGGATGGGAGAGTAGGAACTGCTTAGGCTTTGCTGTCAGAGAGAAGAAAGTATTGTTGAACTCTTAGCTGAGCTTATACTTGGGGTTTTTTTGTGGTTGGCTAAGTGCTGTGGGAGGTTGTGAAGGAAGATGCATGTGTTGTGCTGCTTCTGTTTGGGATTTTTCTGCTTGTTTGTGTCCAAGGTTTTACTTGTTGAGGTGTTGGTTTCATTTTTTTTTTCTTTTCTTTTTTTTTTTCTTTTTTTGGTAGTAGTAGTAGTAAAAGTATGAGTACTGAAAAAAAGAGCTGCTAGTTCTCTAAGGGGTGGGTGGACTTCAGGAGTTGTGATTGTCTCCTGAAATTACACGCTGACCTTTTGTTGCTCAAGTGAAGATAGCAAAAAAATCCAAACTTAGGTTTGTGCTGTTTGTGTATGTTCCTTACCTAGAAATACGAGTTTGTTGTCTGTCCCAGTGACAGCAAAAAGGATTAATGTAAAAGCAGAATTAGATTTATGTTTATCCCTAATCCAAATTTCATATTATGCGACGAATCTGGCAGCTGTGAAGCTTGGATGTAAATACAGTAGCTGAAGAATGCATCTCCATGAACTCAGAAATGAAAGAATTAGTGTTTAATTTAAGATTCTGCTTGAATTTAGCTGTAGAAATAATAGTCATGGCCACTTTTCCCAGCTGCAGTCACTGCGCTTCAGAAAATGCTCAAAAGACAAAGGTGAAGGAATGCAATTTCTCGTTTTAACCAAGGCAACTGTTGATGCTTATAGTAGCAATATTATGAATAGCAAAAAGAAGATAATCAGCATTCAAGGGCTATGGGTGTATCCCTGAAATGGCTGAGTTGCCTCAAACTTAGCTGCAGTTTCCCTTTGTTTGTCATCTGCTGTGCTAGTTGCTGTTGCAGTGCTGTGTGGAAATCTCAGAGCAGTTCTTTCATCATTATTGCTGCAGGTTGATATTTCTGGATCCTAAATGCATATTTAAATTAAGATGAATTTTTAACCCTTTCGCAGTAGTGGAGTCAGGAAAGCAATTTAGTTTGAGAGAAGTAGGGTGTATTTGGATGGATTGTAACAAAGGTACACTGGATTGTGTTGTGTTTTGTTTTGTTGTTTGGGTGTTTTGGTTTTGTTTTTCCAAAACTCAAAAAAAAAAAAAAAAAAAAAGCCTGAAGAAGAGAATGTGTTGGAGAGTATCCAGGATAAGGATGTCTTATCTAAGGTAGCTGTGTTATCCTGGAGGAATTTTTGCTGCTGTACTGGGAGGAGGGAGGTAGTCACCAGTTTCTTCATGTGCCTTGTTCTCTCCTGCCACCTGTTTGTTCCTCCTTTCCACTGCAGAGTGATCCAGGCCTTCTCCGAGCGTGTCAGGATGACCCACTTTGGAAATGCCGGCTCCCACTGCTGTGGGATTGAAGGCGCTGGCGCTCGGAAGAAGCTTTTTTTCCCTAGGAGAAGTTTAGAGGCTGGATGACGTGGATGTAATGGAGTGATGATAGCTGTGTTAAGAGTTACCCTGGCAGTGAGCCTTGATCTAAAATACGTTTGGGAGCAGCCTTAGCCAGCCTCATTGGTGCTGCCTGAGTTGTAGGACCAGTATGACGAGAACTAGGAGCTGCAGCTGCTCCACGCTGCTTGGCCCAGCCCTGGGATGGGCTGAGTGTGCTCCAGTCTTGCTGGGAATGGTAGGCTTGAGGCATTTCAGAGGACTAGGTTGTTTTTTCTGCTCTCTTGGCGGTAGCTGTGAGCAAAAATTACAAAGGGTCAGGGAAATGAGGATAAGTTACAGTGATCTTTTTTTTTTTTTTTTTTTTATTTTTTTCCTAGAGCAAAGTTAGTCAGCAAGTATGTGTTTATAGGTATGTGATGGAAGCTGTGCACAGGCAGGGAGGAGCTCTTGTGGAAGATGTCTCCATGGAGGAATGCTTGAGGAGGTCATAGCTGTAACAGCTTGCTATGATGAGTTCATATGCTGCCAAGTGTGACCTTTAGAGACCTGCTAGTGCAGAAGGCAAAGCAGCTTGGCTTTCTCCAGGACATGTGCCAGAGCTTCCCTCACCATTATGTGTTTGCTGTGGTATTACTTGCTCTAATTAGGAACCACTCCTACTACTTAATTTTCCTGTACTCTTACTTTTGCACTCTGCGAGAAGTTAGTTCCCTGTTCGTGTGCTTCTCGTGCAGGTTCAAATTGTGATAGAGTTGTAGTGAATTTTCTAGTGCTGCAAGGGTTAGTGGTAATATATATACATAATAACTCCTCAGTAAGGACTGGGTTTCTAACTCCTGGCCAAAAGCCATGATAACCCACCACTGATATTCCAGGGTCTATTTAGTAACATTGGTTTATCATAGACTTTCTCACAGAGTGTCTTAGGGTCAGCCTTGAGGGCTGAGAGCCTGCATGTAATTCAAGTTTCAGCATGTGCTGTATCAATCTGTAACTTGATTTTTTTCTAAATAAGCTTAATTTGACAGTTATTTTAATACTTTAACATCTGTCAACATAACACTAGTAGTTTGGTTTAGAGGCTACTGTAAGGAAAATGTTATCCAAGATCTGGCTGTGGAACCTTGATGTCTTTCTGCATGGACTTCCTGGAGAGGTCAGACACATCTTTGCACCTCTTCTGCTTCTAAGCCTATAGTAAGTAAGTGCAAGAATGGATTCACTTAGTCTTAGTGTCTCCCAAAGACTGATCTGTCTGTAGTGGGGTGATCCCCACTGATCCCCACATCTGCTGAGGGCAGGAACTGTGTGAATCAGACTTGTCTCCTTCTTCTTGCTGACTGCTGGCTTGCTTCCTTTCTGCCCATGTGACATCCCTCAAGGAGGTAGCCAGGGCACAAATTGATCATTTCTTTTGCTTTTGTGTCCAGTATAAAGGGAGTCAGCGTGGCTTCTCCTTTTCTGTCACAGGCCTTATTATCAGTAACAATAATAATGAGCTGTAATTTAACCTGATGGCTGTTCTACTCCTGCATACCCCTAGTGTGTGTGCCCTCATGCTGCACAAAGACCCTGTGTTGTGGGGAAGTGGAGTTACATATGCTCTTTAGGAAGCCTGGCTCTGATACAGGCCTTTCATTAGTCTGCATTCCTACAACAACAGAGAATATAATAGTTCTGGCTTTTAGGAGCTTTCAGAATCTTTCTGAGGTTGGAAAATTGACCTTGTGGAAGGTTTCACCTTTAGAGTGTTTTCAGTCTGGATAGTCCTTGGGGCTTCTGAAGCTTGTTGGTAGCAGGTTACTCAGTGAAGCTTTGTAGTATTCTAGCTGACTGTTTTGCAGACCAAGAATTGCAATGTATAAAGCATGTTGTGGATGAAGAGCTGAGAATGTTCCCAGGCAGGGTACTGGAGCCTTGTATTGGATTATAGTAACCTGACTCTGTGGTCTCCCATACTGATTCTGTCACTAGTGTGTGTCAAATTGGTGCATTGTTGTTGGTGTTTTGTTTTTGTTTTTTCCAAAGGAGGTTTCTTCTAACCCAAGGTAGAATCCCCTGCACTGAACAATATGATGGGATTTTTTTTTTTAATAATCTGCCTCTTGTCACAACTGTATTGATAATGTTGCTACTTAAGGTGCTTGGGTGTCTTGCTGCCTGTAGTTGAAATGTGAATCCAAGGCTGTAGCCTCCCAGTAGAGTGAACTCCAAGCCATGGTTTGACAGCAGAATAAATCTGGCTTTGGGGCTTCTCAGACTGAATTGAGATGTACTGTACTGAATAATGCAAAGAGCTATTCTGCCATAAACTCACTTTGGTGTTTAGGTGTTTGCTGTATGCATTCATCTTGTCTGTAACTTCTCTTTCTGTCTTGAAGGTCATACATGGGAATGAGTGTTTTCTCCTTGCCAGAAGCTAGTGTGTGCTGGGTTTCTGTTCTCACATGGGCTTTAAACCCAATACCAGTTGCTCTGATAATTACATTTGATACAGTCCAGTATCTGTGTCTGATTTAGGATCAGGCTTGCAGTGCTAAATGATAGCTATGCTCAGATTCTATATGGTCACAGTTTAGGTCCCATGGTTACCCTGTCTGACTCTTCCTGTTCTGTGCTAGGTCCCAAAGACAGTATTTCCTCTTTTTTACTGTCCTGTCAGATCTCTCTCATCCTTTTCTGTAGTACATCTGGCAACATCTGCGTTTATGGTGCCCAGGGCTCTGTAGATACTTAAACCTGTGCCATCCCTCCAGTAAAGTGGTGTTCAGTTTGCTATGGCAAACTATGCTGTGGCTAACTAATTTGCTATGGCAGAGCAAATTTCTGACTGCAGGTTGAATGTGATGGATGTATAAGAAGCAGTTTCCTTCCCAGAGGATCCTCTGTGGATGTCCTTACCATGGGCATCCACGTGGCCTTTCTGAGGAGCAGCAGCAGAGAGCATCAGCTGGCTTTCCTTATGGCAGTCCTCATTAACACACTGCCCCGTGTGTTTGCAGTGTGTTGAGGCTTTTCATGGGGTGATGCTGTCAGCAGAGGGTGCAGCTTCAGGAAGGAACATATGTTGGTAAAGGCTTTAAAAGTTGCATGTGTACTAACAAAAGGCCTTTCCTGGCAAGCCACAAAAATGAGGCTAATTTGTCAGTGCACCAGTGTCTGTAGTACAACCTTCTCGTTGGTGTAGCAAAATCTAAAGGCAAATGAGTGGCATCTTCAAGCATCACTGAGGTTTCAACTTTGAACTTGTCCTTGGATGCGGGCCGTGCAAAGAGCAGTATTAAAAATAATAAAAAACGAGGTAGAAAATACAGTGTTTGTTTTCAGTTTATTAGTGTGCACTGCTTGGGGACTGATTGCCTTTGTGTGAGAGAGGAAACTCCGGGTAGGTGTTAGGGTTTTTAAAGGGATAACTCTCCCAGCAGCGGTGCACTGCATTTTATTCTTTGATATATTCTCTCTCAGGCTGCAGTTTCTGTGCTCCAGGTGTGGTTCTGTGAACAACTTTTTCCTCACCAGTGCAAGTTTATGTAGACCTGTTCCTACCCGCCTGCTCATCCCTGCCACTATGCTGTGCTGGGGCAAGGGATGAGTCGCACTTTGGGCTTGAGCCAGTCTCATTCCTTGCTGAAACTAGGAGGGCTCATCTCTTCTCAGGCTTGTGTAACCTCCCAAACAAAAGGATTTTTATATGGTACACAGCCGTATAAAACTTCTATGAATAGCTTTCCGCTTTGGTGGTGGTGAGTGTCTTGAGTGGCTCCAGAGCTGGTACAGGACAAGGGGGCAGCCTGTGTGGGTAGGGCTAGTGACAGGATGGTCCAGGACTGTCCCTCCTAGGAGGTCAGAGCATCTCCGTACTGTCAGCCACCACTAAGTGCTTGTATGCCTTTAACTGCATGCTTAGGTGAGGAAACTGGTGTGCTGGGGAAGAGTTTTCGGGTGGAACAGTTTGCCAGTCTGCTTCCCTGGGGTTCCAGGCAGGTCCTTGTCCTCACAAGTGAAAAGAGGTGGATGGAGGGTAGGGGTGCTTAGTCTGGGCCTGCTGCCATAGGAGACTTTTAATACAGTGGCACCCTATGGTCCTTGGCACGTGGACATGAGATGATGTAGAAGTAAAATCTGAGCAACAGAGAGGTAAGTGGGTGGGAGGTTGATAGATACTGTGGAGTCCCGTGACTCAAGTTACCATGCTGTGCTGCAGCATGTTTTCTCTTGGTCCTGTTCAAGTAAGCTTCTCCAGGTAAGGAGTAGGTTTTATTTTGCCTTCCAATTGCATCCAGACTTTATCCTCATCTAGTGCAGATGCAGAGGAGTTGAAGCCTAAATCTTCTTGTGCCTTCAGTTGCGTGAAGGGGTTTTTAAGTAGCCTCTGTGCCTGTGTGACTAGCACTCTCTGTTCCTAGAAACAGTGTTAAAGGAGGCTGTGTGCCTGCCCAGGTGGGTCAGCACAGGACACAGAACATCTGTGCTCTGTCTCCCACTCTCCTCTTTCCTGTTACATCACATCTTACCAAGAACAGGAAATAGCTTTTCCAAGGCATTAGAACCTTTTGAATAGAAACATAGAATAATTAAGGTTAGAACGACCTCTAGGATCAGGTGGGGTTTAGTTTCTTTTCAGTGATTTTTGTTCAGGATCTTTGCCTGCTTCTCCTGCTTCCAGTTGCAGCTAACTTCAGAGAGACAATTGAGCAGACTCGTGTGCTTGTGGCAGCTTCCTCTGCCGAGCTGGGACCACGAGGTGGCAGGAGCGTTCCACCGGTGCCGCCAGGACAGCGGGACGGCAATGCAGCTGCTCATTTTTATAGGCAAGGCGAAAACTGCTCGGTTGTTTGCGTACCATCATAATTGTGTTTTGGAATTTGGAAAAGTTTCACGTGTGTGTATGTCTACATGTCCTTATTTTCGTTATATAATATTGATTTATTTTGGGTCTTGACTCTCTTTTCTTTTTTTTTTTTCTCTTTTCCTTTTTTTTTTTCTTTTCCTACTGTCAAGGGAGATGGGGGGGAGGGAAAGATGTATAGCAACATCCAGAATCCCTTGCAGGTTCCAGCATTGATCAAACCCTGTGAGGCACATTACTGAGCCTGTGAAGGATGCTGCTTTTGTCCTCGTTTCACCCTGTTCTGTCAGGGTATTGCATCACGTAATATGCAAAGTGTTCAGAGCTCCTGCAGTACCCTAGTAATAGGGGTGAACTGAGGTTGCAACAACAGCTCTACCTCTGCATTCCTGTTGCTTTCTATAGGCTTCAGCACGCTCGCTCATGCTGCAAACCTGCCTTGGGGTCACTGAGTCTGCTGAACACAATGCGATCCTCGTGGGGCCATTGTGAAGCAATTTGGGTGGGGGGAGAAACTCTCCAGAAGGACCCACTCTGAGATCGTGATGCGATCAAATGGCGATGAGGGGAGTCATTATTTTCAGGCATTTCTCTTTTCAGAGTTCTCCCGCCCTCCTGAAACAAATGCTCATGTTTTACGTCTCAATTCACTGTTCAAGGATGTGAGACTGAAAATCAGCAATGCAGTTGTTTGCTCTTGTTCCTCCTTCCGAGTCTCAGCCAAGAGGGTCCCCTTTCTTTTGCCTCTGGTGAAGAAATTTTGTAGGGAGGTGGTTACAGAAGGCAAGTCTTTATAGGAAAGCTGGCTTAGGAGCAAGGACACAAAATTCAGGGGGTTAAAGGCAACGTTTTGGTCAAACTCCCCTCTCTCAAGGGCAGGGAGGTGGAAACATCTTTCTGTGCTTCCTTTGCCACTCCCTTCCATTTCCGTTACCTCTTTGGCTGTCTTAGGGCTACACCCAGGGTCCTTCAGTCATCTCTTATTCAGGAGATGTGTTTTAGCATCTGAGGAATCCATGCCCCTCTTTGCTGTTGAAGTGTGTATGTGAGGCTCTGTTCCCTTGCATCCCTGCCTTTGCTACTCCTGCCTTCCTGAGCATGACTGGCTGTAGGAAGGGGCTCTTTGGGCCAGTCCTCTCTCCATTTTGGGTGTGGGGTGAACAGAGTAATCCTGCTCACCCCAGCACAGCTAAAATGCATGTAAGAGAAGAAATGTAGCCAAGTAGGTGAAGAAATACAGTTTATGGTTCTCTTCTCTGTCCCTCCCCCCATCTGGTTTCTAGTAGCAACAAGAGCCTTCACAGGAGCAATGCATCTCCTGTGTCATACAACTGTCTCTATTCAAGTATCATTGTATTTTTGGCCTGGTCTGTGTTGAAATATCTTTCTGGTGTAGGAAAATGAGTTGGATGGGAGGTGAGGATACTCTTATCTGCCCTGTTCAGGGAAAAGGTACGCTGGTAGGAAGAGTGCTTGGTGGTGTATTTTATGCTGGGGGAAATGGGCTGGGATTGCTCTGCTGCTCTTGCTTGTTCTCTTCTGGAAAGCAGCTCAGAGCTGTGCTGGCAAGCTGTCTCCTCTGGTGTAAGCAGGGCTCTGCCCCAGGCTCCTCTGGCTCTGAACTGTGATGTCTAAACAGATTGCTGGGTTACACGCCGGGCGTGACTGAATGCCACTGAAATGCCGTGAGTAGAGTTTCACGTGCCCGCTGCCCTGTGCTTGCTAGAGGTGCAGAGGGAAGGCAGAGATGGAAGAGGACACTTCTTTATCTGGTGTGGCACGTAAAGCATTGAGCTTGTGACAATTCCAGGCTCTACTGGTATGGGAGACTAAAGGGATCCTGTGACTTAGCTGGTGCCATGCTCTTCCTTGCTTACTTCATATGGAGGGGGAAGGTAAAGAAAGAGCAGTCGGAAGGATTGCTCAAGGCACTGTCATTCCTCTTGCATGGTGCAAGCTTCAGAGTGAGTGAGCTCACAATTAGCCAAGAAATGACAAGCAGAAGGGGCTCGGTTGGCAGTAAGCAGGCAGGAAACAAGCCAAGAGGAGAGTACGGTGGTGTCCTCCTTGTCCGTCCTTCACCCACAAACGCTCTTTTAGTGTTTTGGAGTAGTATTGCTGTGTGCTCATGGTCAGTTTACTGCCTTACTGCCTTTTTCAGATTCTTCTTTTCCTCCACTGTAACAATGAGATATAATACTGAGGTGTTACAGAACCTACCGTGACAGTAAAAGCATCTTTTCCTGAAAGTTTACTTTCATGGTGTCTAGTCACTCATAATTACTGTTTGGCTCAGTGATGTATTGACTTGTTTGAAGAGGAAATTTTCTTGACATGTGGGGACCTTGCTAATATTCTTGCTTAGTTAGGAGAGAAAATGCTGTACTGATTTTTTGGGGACCAAGTATGTTTTCATTACTAAACAACATCAGGCATAAGAGATTTTGCGCTGGAAAGGAGAACAACTTCATCTCTTCTCTGTATATATTAAAGGATAAGATGCAGAAATCAAATGTGGAGCTGTAGATCTTTCCACGGTGAAAGCAAGGTAGTTAATGCAGTAGTACTTAGCATTCAGGAGCTTAATTCAGTCTTGGACTTGAGAGAATTTGGTGTCTTTCCCTCCTCCTTCCTTCACGTCCTCCTTAGACAAAATATATAACACTGCATGTGCAATACCTGTTTCTAAAGGAAGCAGAGAGCATTTAGCTGAACTACAGGAAAGTGCTGCATGTAGGGTTTCCTGGCAGTCTTTGTTCTTGATGTGGTTTTATAACTCTGGAAGCGCCTGAAGTTGCTGTTCTGCCCCCATCCTACTGATGTTCCCTGCCCCATTGGGCATGTGGAGGGAAGGGATGGTTTGTATATGAGGCAGTTCCCTTCCCTGTCCCTGTTCACACTGTGTGTCTCTTCTGGATCATGTTCTCTGCTTGAGATGTGGTTTTGCTAGTTGTTTTTTTTTTTTCCTGGCGAAGCTGACTTTCGAGGTTCATACTAGGCATTGGTAACCCTCAGGGTGTTCTATTAGGCAATGCAGCAAAATCAGCCTGGGTCATTGTCCCAAACACATCCACTGCCTTTGCAACTATTTTGTTTCCCTTGTGCAAGAAAAGGTTGTTTGGAAGTAGGGATGGTTTTCATCCCAGTTCAAATTTGTTGACTTAGAGAGACAGATTTGTTTGTGTTGTAGCAGTGCAAATGAATGGTTGCAGCTAGACCTTTTTCCAACAGGCTAATAAAACTTACTGAATGGATCTAGAGCGTGGAGCAATGAACAGGTTTGTTGGCCTGTTGGGAGTTGCCATTGTGTGCAGGTGGGAGCTTGGAAGGACAAGAACCTCATGGAATGTCCTTGGCAATGTGGAACTGTGCCTGTATTTTACAGTATGCTCTTCTCCTGCTACAATGTATGGCTATATAAATATTCTCATAGACTTTTGCAGGGCACTTAACAAGGCCCTCTTTTCCAACATCTTTTTGTGAAAATTAACACAAAATTTTTGTACTTTTCCTTTCCAGATGAAGGTGTGTGATTACTATCACGTCATATTGGATGGTCTAAAGATGGGATGTCTACTTTAAGTACCTAGATCTAAATTCTTATTATTAAAGACAAATTGAAAATAAGAGGCTGGTGTTCTCCTGCTGTGTGTTTTCTGATTTATCCTTTCTGTTTTCCCAGTACCTTTTGAGCTTATAGCTTAGTTTAATGAGCTGAAGGAATAATTGAGGACCGTGTCAGCTTGAAGGAAAAGCTTTAAAGAATGCCATACTGTTCCATAAGAGTGTTTATAAAGATAGAAAATACGCGAGAAGCACATTTGAGAGCTGAAGTTAATCATGAGGGAAATGTGGGAAATGTGGCTTCCTTAGCTCATGAGTGCACAGAACCATTTCCTTGCTGTGCATGCTCTCCATGAGTCTGGTGCTCAGCACTGGAATTTGTTTTCATCCCTCCCTGAGTGTCTGTAGAAAAAGAATGGGGAACGATTTTTGAGTTCATTGCTATGTGACTCATTGTGAAGTCCAGATTTTGTAGAAGGATGAAAACTTTGGCTGTGTGTATCAGTTTTAGGTCAGGGTACTAGCATGTTGTTGGGGATCATACAGACCCCCAGTGCTTCTAGCATCTTCCATTCCACTCCACTAAGTGAAGCAGGGGTCTCAGCTTTTAGATTAATTTGTTGTTTTCAAGGGTGTTACTGTCATTACAGTGTGGTTGATAATGGTCAGGCACAAGGGCACAGACTTCAGAACACCTCACCACTGCTACTAACTTTGATCCATTCCTCTCAAATGGGTGCTGTTGGACATGATGTCACTCTGAGACACTCTGAGAGGAAGACATTTGGGTTTAGTCCCGTCTATACAAAATATAACTTCTCAGGGCACGTTCACATTGTAGAGATTAAAAGCTCGTGAGGCATAATAATACAAGAGTGTGGGGTTTGGTCCAAGATAAAAACTGCTGAGACCTAAGAATTGAAAAATCTGCCGTGGTTGTGCAACACCAGGATTCTGGCAGTATTGGAAGGTATGGATTGTGTCTGGGGATGTTTTTCCTTAAGAAAACAACTACTTTGGGACTATTAAAAAAATCACCAACCCACTGAATTCTAAATACCCACCACAAAATGAACACACACCCCAAAAAGCAGCTGACACAATCATGTCAACAGTTTCGATGAACAAGTTCTGAATTGCTATAGGCTGTGTTTCAGAAGTACTGGAATTGGATTGGATATCATGGACCATATAGACTTGTTAAGGAAAATACATAGATTGTCTGGTGGCTTGTTTTTCTTACCTTTGCTTCTGTTCCTGAATTGTTGGAAACAGTAGCTGTTCATGAGAGTTCTCTGTGGAGAGCCGAAGTCAGAGCTGCAGATCTGGGTTTTAGACCTGGGAAAGGGAAGGGGAGATGAGATCATTATACGAAATGCACTTACACCTTCTCTTTGTTTTTCAGTGGATGAATATATTGCCATTGCTAAAGAGAAGCATGGATACAATATGGAGCAGGTAACAACCCTTTGAATACAATATTTTAAAATATTTTCAGCAAGTACTCAGACATGACTTCAAGTGACTGCCTAGAACTACTTCTTTCTTTCTGTACCTTCTAAGTTTTCTCCTCTACTACTTGGTCCAAAACAGACTGTTCCTAATAGTAGCCTATGCTCTGTGGATATGGAGCTCACCCCTAGTTTTACATCAAGAGTCAAAAGAAGAAAAACAAAACCATTATAGTTTCTAATGGAGTCTGGCCATGAGTTATGCTTCCTCTGGTGACTGCTTCTTGAGCACTTTCAGAACCCCTAAACAACGTTAAAAAGATTGGCTTATCTTTGGACAGCTGCCTGATTGCAGTGCAGTTTCCAGCTGACTGCTCCATCTCTGCTTCATGGATGCCTTGGCAGTTATTAATGAGCTATTGAACCATCATGTGCTTTTCTGAAGCAAACCAATACCCGCAGTTGTTTACCTTAAAACTGTGCTGCAAATCACTTTGCATTTCACAGATGAGCACCTTGGCTGTGAGTGCACTAAACAGGGCTTAACTTAGCTAGCAGCCACTGACTGACCTTAGCCAGTACCTGTAACCTAGGGATGGAATTCCTGGTCTGAGGAACAGACCTGTCCTTTATTCCCTGTGGTCTAGGATTGTGTAGTAATTTTTCCTGTGTTAACTGACAATGATTTTAAAACTTGCTGGGGAAATGAGTAGATCCGTGCCTGGGAAACTTCTCTGAACTCTGTGGAGTTTCCTCATGCACTGATACTTGCTTGGAAAGGGAAGGTAGGATAGCTCATTACTTACTGTATTGGCAAATTGCTGTCTCTACAAATACAAATGTGAAAGTTTATGGAACTGTTCAGACAGAGTCTGTGGACATAGAAACAAATGGCTGGGATGGGCGAGGGCTTCCATGTAAGTGATTCTGCTGTCATCCTTGAGTCTGACTTTCAGTGGTTGATACTCATGCTCAAAAAGACTTCTTGTTGAACAAGAATACTGAAGAGATGGACAGCAAAATTTCTGGCAAAACCAGGAATGATCAGACTTGATAACTGTAGTTTCTAAGAGCAGAAAACAGCAATAAAATGAATGTGAAGGCATCAAAAGGCTGTGAACTTCAAATGAAACTAAAGATGGTAACTCTCTTCAGCTGATATTGGTATACCCTAGTATTGGTTATTGTGGATAACATTTTCCAAGAGAGATAGTATTGAAATAGTAGAATGGGTTTCATTATTTTAGTGGAGAAGTGTTGTTTGGAAAGTAAAGATTGATACAGAAGACTGATGAAAATGAAGCTTGTGATGTTTAAAAAAAAAACCCACTGAATTCTTGTGGTTTGAAAAACTTAAATTTAGCTAACAGAGATTTGCATTAATTTTAATGTTGAAAATATACACCTCCCACTCATTCCTTGAAGTCTTTTTCTCCATTTTTCTCTCCTCCTCTGTGTACAGAAGTTGCATGACTTTCCACATCAGAGTGTAAAGTGGCTGAGCAGCTTGTAAAAGTGTCCCTGCTCCTAAAAAATTTCTCATTTCTTCTGTAGCCCTCTCACATAATACTCTGGAGTTAAATGTGTTTCCCAGGTCCTTTGGGATTTCCTAGAGAGCTGTGCTAGGCATTTTCAGGAAATAACTGGAGAGGATCTAGCTTGTATTGCTCTGGAAGGCATGCATTCATTTTGTATTACAGGGACAAGTGTCAAGGCTTTCAAATCAGGATGATTATTTGTGTCACCAAGGGAAACTGTCTTCAGCAGGTGTCATCAGACATGCTGTTGGCTGGGTAGCTGGACAAGCTGATGCAGACTCTCTGGAAGCCAGTAAAAGCTCGCTTCAGCAATTGGCCACTGCCTCTGGGCTTTGCTGGCCAAGGCAGCCCTCTCCCACACGTGCTTTCCCCTGACAGTCACTTTGCTCCTCTGTCCAGGTGGCTTGGCTAACAGTCATCATACAGAGATTGCCATTTTTCCACCTGTGCCCACTGCCCAAAACATCCCTGTAAAAGCTGAGATGTGCCAGTCTGCTGAAGGCAGTGGGAGCTGCTGGCAGGGTGCTGGGGCCTGTGCTGGCTGGTGTTCCTTTGCCCAGCAGTGTTCCTGTCCAGCTGCCCGATCCATGCCAGCCCAGCTCCCATCCCTGTCCTTTGACTGCCCTTGCCCGTGGCTGAGAGCCCTGTTGTTGGCTCTGCCGCTGTGGGGTGATGGCTGGCAGCTCAGGACTGTGCTGGTGGGAGTCTGCAGCCAGGGCAGGCAAAGGGCAGGCTCCCCACTGAGCTCTGGCTGGGCAGGTGCTGCAGCTCGTGCTGCAGACAGCTGTGGGTGGTTGTGCTGAGCTGTAGTAGTCACAGACTTTTGGAAGCACCATGGTAAGTCTGGCTGTGACATGGGCTTTCCTGCCAGCCTTTGTCAGACACCCTGGGACAAAGGAGCCTGGGAAGGCCCTATGCTCACCTGTGTATAGGTACAGAGGTCTTCCAGGGCAGCACAGGTGTAAGAGAAATACTGATCTCCTGTTAAACAAGCCTATAGAGAAAATATTTTGTTTACCTCTTGCTTTATATAACCAGCTCTCCCCTCAGTCCTCACTAACACCTCTGCTATTTAACGCTACTCTGCCCTCACAAAATGTCTCACTCCTTGTTTATCCCTTGCTTCCTCATAGGGGTGTCAGGTAGATCTCATATTTGAAGCTGAAGGAGGTTGTTAGGGGAGAGAAAATTTAGCCCTTCATAACTGCAAAATAGTTTCTTTGACCCCATCCTTGCCAGAATGGCTGTGTGGCTTCTGTGACATCTCGAGTGCCTGTGCTGCAGCTGAGATTAGTACTTGTTCTGCATGGTGGCAGAAG
Source organism: Phainopepla nitens (assembly GCA_013400175.1). Taxonomy (NCBI): domain Eukaryota; kingdom Metazoa; phylum Chordata; class Aves; order Passeriformes; family Bombycillidae; genus Phainopepla; species Phainopepla nitens. The sequence goes on from VXBQ01016031.1 coordinate 59,059, forward strand.
GGAGGAGAAGGTGTCTGGGCAGCACTGAGAGTCCAGTAGGATGTGGGCAAGATCTTGGCTGATACTAACATTCATGTGCATGCTCTCTGCAGAATCCCAGGGGCATGAGATCCCATAAAGGAACTGCTTTTTTGCATAGCAAAGCATAATGGGGAAACCCCAATTTTGGAGGGATTTTGTAACGCTGGGCAGCCAGGGTGAAACTACTAGATGAGAGTAACTATGGCTGCGAAACCTGAGCTGAGTTTGCATATGATGAGCGGGTTACTCTTATGTTTTACTCAGCATATTAGGGATTGTTTTCACTTCACAGCAATTGTGAAAGGCTGGTTTTTAGCTCTGCAGAGTCAGGCCTTCCCAAAATGACTCGCAGTGGTTGCTGGCATGCCAGAGATAGTGTTGTGTCATAACACACAGGGGCTGTGGACCCCTGGGAGAGGGGGGCTGCGCATGAGTGTCTCAGGGACAGCAGAAGGGGAATAGTTTGCAAGTGGTGAAGCACAGAAAACTTTGTCTTTGGACCTCAGAACCAGAGACTGCAACAGCAAAATGAGACCTCTCTCAAGGGAACAAAACAGCAGCCAATGAGTGAGATTTATTCCTCCTTTGGGCCAGGGACTTTATAGCAGCAAGTCAAGGTGGTGTGTGTTCTCTGCCTTTCCTTCTTCCCAGTCTTGTTTCATTCTCTTCCCCTTTTCCCCTTCCCCCTCAGAAAGAACCCGTAAACAATTATAAAAAATGCCAGTCAGCGAAACCATCCTTCTAATTGCCAGGGAATGGAGTCCAGCACTGGAAAGAAGCTGCCTTCTCCTTTTTTCATTGACTTTAGAAGCTGCCAGTCTTTTCTGGGTACACTTCCCAAGCCTTTACTCAGCTTATCTGTGTATACCATGGTCAGTAAAGCTGAAGTAATTTCTTAAGTTTTTTCTCCCACCTTTCTGTTGCTAATCTTTTGTTACATGATGACCTGTGTGGTTTTGATAAACTTTGGGCTGGTCTTCACAGTCTAGCTGAGGGGCAGATTCCAGGTTTCTTGCACTCAGAAAACCATCTGATGTAGCTGAGAATTAAAATTGTGTCTAATCTGTTGCCTGAACAAAATGTTGTAGCTCTCCCTTTCCATTTTCCAGTAATGTTTCTTTTGATTACAATTGTCACCTTGGTGTCTGTATTATTCCTAGGCTCTTGGGATGCTGTTTTGGCACAAGCACAACATCGAGAAGTCTTTGGCAGATCTGCCAAACTTTACTCCATTCCCAGATGAGTGGACAGTGGAAGACAAGGTCTTGTTTGAACAGGCCTTTAGTTTCCATGGGAAAACCTTTCACAGGATCCAACAGATGGTAAGTGGTGTCACAGGAGTGGAAAAGCAGAACACACTGTTGTCTTCAGTGCTGTTTGTGCTGAATGTGTGTCTAATGCTCTTGAGAGAGAACAGGCCAAAGGGGATGTTAGAGGGAAAATGCTACCATGAAAAGAAAGAAACAATATTATTCCCAGAGTCTCTGTGGAAGTGTTTTCCTGAAGTGCTTTACTGGTTCAGGATAAACTGTGACTCTGTGGGGTTTTTTTTTTGGTTGGAAATTACAGTTTTCAGTCCCCTGTGTGCTATGGTAGTGTTTGTCTCAGCTGGAGTTCAGGCATGGTCTGTACACATATGCCCACACATACGGAGTAAAGATCATCTTTGTGCAAAGTTGATTTCCTTTCTTACAGCCTGACTTTAAGGAATTAATTTTATTGAGTGATGAAGTCTGTGCTTAATGTGATTTGGGACTGTCAGTGGATGCTGCAGTGGAGGTTTATACATCCTTGCGAGCTTCAGTCCTTTGCTTTTGGTTGGCAATGATGCAGTTTTAAACATGTGATTGAAAACTTCAAGGATAGGTTTCTGCCTGAAAGGGAAGTGCTAGGGAGCACTTTTCTTTTGAAAGAGGGAGAGGACAGGTTGTAAAAATTTTTATTAATTGTATGTTGAGAATATCTTCAAGTGATTCATCACTGGGGTGGGAACTAGACTTTCTTATTTGCTCTCCTTCAGTGAAGTAACCTCTTGAGTGTTCCTGCAGGACCCAGTTCCACTATCTGTGACCCTTTGAAGTGGGCCTAGGCTGTTGCAGTCTGTTCAGTCTCTTTAAAGCACATGTGACACAGGTCTGTGTTGCTGATCCTGCTGAAAAGCGAAAGGTGACTTGCCTTCCAAGGATGAAAGTCCCTTTTCAAAAGGGTGGCAGAAAGAAGCTTGTTTTCATCATGTCCTCCTTGATGGTCCTTGTCCTTCACTGGCATTCATTTCCAAATGTTCTTGGAGTCCTGGGGTCTCCCACTCCTTTGGGTCAGCTGATAAAGCTCTTGAAGAGTTAAGCTGCTTTATTCCTGTGTTCTTATATAGGAGGGAAAATAGGGCAGGGGAATGTCCTGAGGAAGAAAGAGAACATAAAGCCCGTCCTGTTGGTTGATTAACTGCCAAAGCAAGAAATTCTCAATTTGGTTTACGTGCAGAAGCATGGCTCTGTCCCTGAGTGAAGTGCATTCCAATACAGGGATGCCAAGCTCATGCACTGTTCCCTAGGTAATGATATTTTTTTACTGTCGCTCCCAGGAAGGCGATTCTGCGTGAAAGGAATTAAATGGCACGAAGCTTTGTGTTTAGCAGGGGACAAGAATCAATGGCTTGGGAGCATGTTAGTTGTTAGTTTATGGATGCTGCCCCATTAGCACCTGTGCACATTGGAACTGAGGGGAGAAATCTCCAAAGCCAGAGAGTGACAGGCGAGTGACATTATTTACCAGTGCTGGTTCAGATATTTTGGCACTCTTAGCATGGATTTATAGCCAAGCGGATGTTTGTCATGAACAGCCTTGTCCCTGAGTTTGTTCTGTGGAACTTTTTTAATTTCAGAACACCAGCGTGTTGCATGGCTGTTGGCAGCACAGCGTTGACTTAGCACCTGTGCTTTGCCAGCGCCGGTGGATTTCTGCCTGTGTGCAGCTGTGGGCCAAACTGGGAGTGCTGGTGTGATCTGTTATTAGAATCTAAAGTCTGAGAACCAGGCTTGTCTCAGGTGAAGACTTAAACTGCAGTGTTTGAGTGAAAGAGATCTGCTTCTTGCTCAGTTTTGTTTTCCTCCCCACCTGCTCTGCCCTCCAGACTGAATCAGACACTTAAGTAAAACATGTTTTATTCATCACAAAAGATTGGACTTTCACCTTTTAAAAGTCCTGTATAAGAGTATCCATGTAGAGCACCTCAGAAGAAGAGAATTAGTCTTGATGTAGTTTCATGCTTTTCAGAGGCAGACTTTTCTTTCCTAGCTAAAGGGTAATGGCATTTGTGTAAGAGGACAAAGAAAAATCTATGTTTTCCTGTACCCTCAGTTCACCATACAGTAACATTTCACCTTTTGAAAACATCCTTTGTTGGGATCTTTGAATAGACATTGTCATGTGAATGGCGTGAATAAATCTATTTAGCCAAACATCAAAGATATGCTTGGGATGTTTGCAATTCAGCACTTTCTGTGGCTGTTTACATGTGTGTGTTGGCTTTTAGGTCTGGCTTTAAAACTGTTATCTCAGTTTTGAGGCCTCATTTCAGAATTGCTCTCGCTGTGTTCCCCTATTCTGGAGGGAGCCAGCTACTTGACTGGTGAGTGGAAGCTTGCTGAGGTGCTCTTTAGAGATCTTGATGTCCTAAATAGTAGGCACTAACCTGAAACACTCGCCCATAGATTATTTTTGGGAAGGCTGCAGAACTGCCTTGCTTGAGCCCTTGAGAGAATGCAATGTAAAGAGGTGAGATGTTCCTTGGAAAAACAGACCGATTGTATGTGAACTTCTGGGGATACTTTACATATAAACATATAAAAAGGATAAATGTTTAATTTACAGCTTCCTGACAAATCAATAGCCAGCCTGGTGAAATTTTACTACTCCTGGAAGAAGACAAGGACTAAAACTAGTGTGATGGACCGTCATGCTCGTAAACAAAAAAGGGAACGTGAGGAAAGGTAGGTTTGCAAGCAGAAAGGCCATGTATTGCCACACACTGATTTCTTTAGTCTATCCCAGAAATTCCTGTTGGCTTCTAAGAAACTAGATGTAGGATTTTCCCCAAAATGTTTCCTGGTACCACACCTTTCCCCACCCCTCTTCCCTGCTGTGTTTTTGCTTTGCTTAAAGCCAAGAGGCAGTTGGCAGTTAGCTGTGCACCCTTTTTTGATATTGTAATTCCTGATTGCCCTCTAGTGCACTGGTTACAGTCCCACCATTCTAGAACTTTTTCTTTGATACCGCTTGAGGGTTGGGAAATTGAAATTAGAGCTGTTTACCATCTGATTGACACTGTTGGCTGTAGAGCCAGAAAAGCTGATAAAGCAGGACAGTAAAAGGAATTAATAAAAGAGCAGAAATCTGCCCTTTATTTCCTCCATGTGATGCTCAGCAGAATGAGAATATACACCTGCTACAGGAAACAGGCTCCAGTACAGGACCCCTCTCAGCCTGTGTCTGTACACACACAGACCCTTCCTCTCCTGCATCTTAGAAAACTGTGACCAGCATAAGGCTGCCAGGCCAAGCTCTGTTCTCTGAGAAAGATGAAGTTAAGACTCTGACTCTGAGTGACTGAGAAGAGGGTAGCACAGGGGAACTTGGCATTTGAGTGAGGCTGGTGGTTTTCAGGAGGTCATTAGCTATTGAGCTTTAGCAAATGAGCTTGACTCGTGCTTTTTCTGCAAGCTCACCCTCTTGGGTACCCATGCAAATCCTTGAAGGTAGGTCAGCAGTGGCCTTGTGGGTATTGGTTGTAAGCATCTGCACAGTTACTGTCACTTGCTAATGTCACCTAGTTCTGGAGCTGAAAGAGCCTCAGAAATGCAGAGGTTTGTGGTGACTCTGGGGAAAACAACTGCTCTGAACAGCAGCAACTCCATCTGCTTGATGCAGGTGCCTTCTCAACTTGCTCTAAAATGCAACTAATGTCTTTGTAGACCAGATTTGAAGTGTGCCTGCCTTTGGAAGACTTCTGACTCTGACATAATTGGGCAAAATTCTGCAAAAGCCTTTCCCCTCAGAGTTGTTGTTGCATTTCCCAGTTGGCTGTTTGTTGGCTGCACTGCATATCAGCAAGTCTTGTTTGGGAAGGGAGAAGAAATGTGTTTCTAGGGTTGAGCTGTGCTACACCAATGACTCACTCAACCTCTCCCATCTCTCCATTAGGTCAGCAATACTTGCTTAACAGGCAAGGCCAGGGAGAATACTGCCAACCAACTTGTCCAGTATTTGGTTGGATTTCTTTGACCTGAATCTTTTTCCATTCTGTTATTTTCTCTTCTCTGAAAAGACTATCTGTTTTTCTGCTTCCCATGCTGGTTGTTGGGTTTTTTTTGTTTGTTTAGTTTTTCAGTTTTCCAGCTAAGTTACTGAGGGGTGAGGTTTTTATATGGAGTCTGTGTTTGACTTGTACTATGTAGTTTAGGGTCTTTTAATACTTATTTCTCTTTTTGTTCTCTGCTCACAAACGAAATTACTGGAATTTAGAAATATACCTCTTGGTATATACCTATACCTGTTTGCTAGGCAAAGTAGCACCTCAGACCATCTGGTGAACGGGAAAGAACTGTACGGGCTGCCACGTGCTGTAATTCTGTAACCTTTGAGGAAGGCAGCTGGGTTGGAAATGCTTAACTTAATTTACATCTGCAGGAAGCTAAGCACCAAGCCATCAGCTTGATGTTTGATTTCTGTTCTTCTCCTCCATTATGTAAAATAGTCAAACCCCTACACCCTCAAAGGATTTGTCAGTGCAGCCATGCAGGGTGTGGAATCCACGCTGGGTGAGTTTAGGGTGCCTGGATTTTCAGGTTGTGCTGTGCCATTCGGTGTTGGCAGAACTTCAAAAGTGTTCTTTGGTTATGGCAACCAGTGTCTACAACTGCAGAAATGAGGGGATGGGCTTTAATTTAGCTCATGTCTAGGGAACTTGCTGGAATACAAGCACAGACTATCAGCACAGTAAAGACTGTTTGAAAAGGCTGAAGTCTGAACCTAGGTGAGAACATAAGGAAGTACTTTTGGAGATGGGGTTAAGTGAAGAGGCAGTCTGAGGTATGTCACTCAGATACCTCTATATCCCTTTTGTGGCTAGGCAGGGAAATTCTCCAACCCTTCAGATTGCCACTAACACAACTCTCAGTGCATTTGGGACCAGGTTTTCAGCAGCTGTGCTGAGTTGTATGTGGGGGGCTTTGTGTGTGCAGCTCTGAGAGGGGATGCTTGGGCACTGATTCCCTGGAGTCATCGTTAAATGTCTGGTGAGCCAGGTGGCTTGGGAGAGCAGAAGTGGCTTGTAGGACGGAGTGCTGTTGTGGAGAAGGATGGCAGCCCTTTCCTCCTTAGCATGTGGCTGCAGCAGGGAGATGGCCACGTGAGTGCTGATGTCACAGCAAGCTCAGCAGCACGTGCTGTGCCTGCTGGCTCCTGCTCCCTTGAGAACAGCCCTGCCCTGCACTGGTGCTGTGACATACCTGCACCAGCTGATGCTCCTCTGCACAGGCTATGAAGTCTGATATGACAAAATAGGTTTATTTTCTTGATTAAAAAAATGCTTTGATTGCATCAGCTTGTTTCTTCTGTTTCTGAGCATCATTTAAATTGGTGCAATTATTGTACTGTTGTGTACAGTACAAAAATTCTAAAATATGAAAATGCATTTGATTTAACGTCTGATTAAAATTCTACCTAAGCTAGACTGGACGAGTGTGCCAAGGTCACTTTCAATATGGCCCTAATTTCATATTTCATGCCTATTATTACTATGTAACTGATAGTGTCTTTTTCTTTTCCAGAGGAGAATGAAGTGTGAGGCTATCACTGGGGAAAAAAAAAAAAAAAGAAAGAAAAAGAAAAACCAAACATTTTTTGTGCTTGTTCTTGAGGGAGTTAATCTTGTGCGTGTCTGTTTTGCTAAATATTAAGGAATTGTATGAAACCTGTGTTTTAGCTACTTGCTGTATTTTTAAGTCTTTCTTTCTGTCTCAGTTTGCCTAAAGTAAAAATGCTTAGTGTCCTGTGTTCTTTGAAAGATAACTTGTGGAATTAATTGCATGTCTCTTGCCTTCATCTGTGTAGATTTATTTTGCCTAAGTACACTGCTAAGAAGTGTTCTTGTATGCACTATCCTCAGAATTAAGAATTTATTGACTTAAACCAAAACCAAATAAAAGCAACACCAACCCCCCCAAAAAACCACACCTTGGGAATAAAGCTAAGGAAAGCTGTTGGGCTTGCTGTGGCATTCATGCATTTGTTTTAGCATTCTGTTTATAGAAAAAGAGAGCCTCACAAACTAATGCAGTAGTGTTTGCTTTTGTCTTCCAGTGAGGATGAAATGGAGGAAGCAAATGGAAATAACCCTATTGACATTGAAGTTGAACAAAACAAGGAGAGCAAAAAGGAGGTATAATTCTGTTTCTTACTCCTGTACAAAGGAACGTGTTTACTTACTAGCTACTTCGTGTAGAAGCTGACAGTATCTAATTTTCTTTAGTACTTTGTATAGTTGTCATACAAGAAAAGAATTGTCTTCAGAATTATTCTTAGATCAAGACAAGTATAGATAAATAAGTTATTATGGATAGAGCTGGGAAAATTTAACACTTTGCCATCCCATGATAATGTACTATGTGATTGTTTCTAGTCTCTTTTCTCCTCTCTTTGGCTGTGTTAGCTTAAACCACCCTCAGTGGTTTAAATCAACCTAACTACATGGAGATGGAGTAGAAGCACAATTCCCTGTGGAGATAGCTTGGTGGAGGAGAAATACATCCTTTTGTTCTAGGTAGACCAACAGAAGGGCATTATGTGCACGTTAGACTCTTAAGGTACATTCCTGATGTATTGAAATCCCCAGCAGTACTTTTCACTTCACTAGCCACCAGCATTGCAGCTGGTATTGGTGGAAAATTAAGGAGAAAGTTTTTATGACCAGTTAATTTTGTCTGGCAGGGTGGCCTTAACCTTTGGTTACGTCAGCTCAAAATGTAGTACTTGTGTCTCACTTCAAGTACTTTATTTTCAGTGGGCATAGAGTTCTGGTTGAAAATAGCTACACAAATAGAACAGTTCTGAAAACTCAGCCTGCGGTGCCCTACAGGAAATCATAGACTTGATCTCCATGTGTATACCCTGCAGGTTACCTGTTACTAAATAAAAACACCTCGTTCAGCAGCAGTGTGGGTTGTATGTATGAGTTAGAGGAAATTGCTTAAGACCATCTCTCCTTGACGTTAGCTTCCTTCCCTGGTTTCTTCTAGCCTGATTTCTCTCCCAGTCTCTCTCTCCCAGTCATTTTATTTAATTTCTTAATTTTTTAAAAGGCTCTATTTAAAGAAAACCCACTAGAAGTATTTAAAAACATGATCCCACACAGTCAAAAAAAATCCCAGAGTTAACATTTTTGTCAGTCACTCTCGGTGAGATTAATTTCTCCAACACATAATTTTGAATGGAAATAACTGAGAAATCACAACATTCCCATCTGCTCTTCACCCACTTGAGGGTGCTCTCTCGACTTTCCAGGAAAGTTTAGCTGTTGTTTCCACTGAAGGAACCCGCACCCATGATACCTTCCCGGGGCAGAATGGATGTGAAGCTGTTTGTATTAATCCTTACAAAAAACTGAGTCCTCAGAAGTCTCAGCAACATCCAGACAGGAAGGATTCTCACTTGGCTAAGTTGCAGCTCTGTACTGCAGCTCTGTTGTGTTTGTAAATAATAATATTGTCTCATTTCCCATTATTTTAATAATTTTACAGTTTAGATTTTTCTCTAAGCTCTTCAAAAGCTTGCATGTGTAAAAGAACTCCCTTCAACCTCCTGTATTATTTCTTCCTTCCCAACCAATGCTGCCATGTCCTGAACCTGCTGCAGAAGAGGGAAAGGTAGTTCTTCACCGACTTGGCTGCATCTCATTTAAGGCCAAACCAGATCAGATGTCTGATTTGGACAGTAACCATCAAGACATTTTTGCAGAAAATCTTGTGTTGGGGAGAGGCTTTGTGCCTTCTTTGTCACGCTGGTATAGGCCGTGGCCCTCCAACCAGTCTGAAACTCTTGGAGCACATGGAGTCTGGCTGTGTATGCCGTGGCAGGCAGCCTCGTGGGGACTTGGCAGGACAGGGACTGTGCTGGAGGGCAAAATGGAGCTGACAACCTTCATAGCCTGTTCAGAGTTCAGCTGTGGTTGTTTAGTCTGGAGAGGAGGAGACTCAGGGGAGACCTCATCACTCTCTGCAACTACCTGAAAGGAGGTTGTAGCAAGATGGAGATAGGTCTCTTCTCCCAGGCAGCCAGGGATGTGATGAGAGAAAATGTCCTCAAGGGGGGGTTCAGGTTGGACATCAGGAAGATTTTTTTTTCACTGAAAGGGTGATTAAGCACTGGAATAGGTTGCCTGGGGACATAGCAGAGTCACCATCCCTGCAGGTGTTGAAGAAATGCCTGGACATTGCAGTTAGTGTTGTGGTTTAGTTGACAAGTATTTGGTCAAAGGTTGGACTCCATGATCTTGGAGGTCTTCTCCAACCATAATGATTCTGATTTTACAGTACCTGAACTCAGGGCTTATGGAAATGCCTTGAGAGAGAGAAAGAGAGAGAGCTGGTAACCAGGGGGGGATAAGTTTGTTCTTGTTCATTAGGTTTCTTTAAATGATGTGGTCAGACATGCAGGGGCTGTGATGTGCCAGCAGCCCAGGACTCTTACTGTAAGGAACCTCCCTTTCCGAAATCTGCAGAAATGGTTTTTTTCAGCTCTGAGACCTGTTGGTTGCTCTCTGACTTAGCCAGTAATACTGGGATTTCTCAAAGTATCTGAAATCTCTCATTTGTTTCCTCTTTTGAGGATCATTGGAGGGACAATCTTCTTTTTTTTTTTTTTTATTTTTTACTTTCAGTGTGGGATCAGCAGTATGGATTTCCTTGCATAGTGACACAGTAATACTGAGGTCATGACCTAGGTAATGACCTAGACCTGCTTTCTTTGTATCTTCCTTGTTCCTGGAAGTGCCTCCCACTTCATCCTCTGTTTTTATGTAGCTTGAGATAGTTTTATCTTCTTTTTACGCAGTGAAATCTGAGGAAGGGAACTTTGTTTTAAGGGGTTTGTGAGACTGAAGTGCACTGGATAGCAGTGGCAATATTTAAATAAACAGGAGCGCTGCTGAATCCCTTATAAATCCCTGCATTTTAATTCTCTCTGGTTTTCAAAAATGGATGTAATTCGAGAGAGATATGTGTGGCCAGGAAAGACGAGTTTCCAGGACAGAGTAGATGTTCCAATTTCTGCTGGGGCCTAGAGGCATTTGGAGCTGTCAGAAATTGTTCTGCTGGAGCTCTGGTTCTTGTCCATAGCACAAAAGAGCTTTTTTTGAACTGTGTAAAACAATCATTTGAAACTGCTTTCATTTTTCTTTAATGTTGAGGCTTCTAGGGTGTTTGCACTGCAGGCAATGCCTGTTGGTCAACAGACTGCCTGAACCTGTAGTGAGGCATTGCTGCATGGTCCTGGGAAACAGTGTATGTAGATGAAATATGAGTGGATCTGAAATGTCTATCCATGCTGAATAATTTACCTGGCTCAGTTATCAAATTGCTCCCTTCTGAAGCAGAGAGCAGAGCATACTTCACTTATTCATAGCTAAACCAGTCTGGTTTCTCCTGTTCACCACTCCTGTTTGCAAAGAGAAATCGGGGTATCCCTCCTGCAATGGCAAGAGTTACCTCTTGCCCCTGGGCTTGCCCTAGGCATTGTCTCATGGAATACTTTGCACCAATGGATGGAAGAAAAAGGTTCAGAGCAGGCAACTGTCCACATTGCTGCTGCTGTGGGGCTCTGGCCATTGTGCCCATGGGGAGGGTGAAAGCTTTTATCTGTGGCAGCTGTGCTGGAGTCCTTTGGGAATCAGAACCTCATACTTACTTGGGGCTTAGTGCTCAGCCTCATATGGTTTCAAGTGCAGGCATTCAGTGCTAATGAGCAAATGCCACAAACTGTGTGGAAACTGCATGTAGCTGCACATTAGGAAGAAAACAATAGCACCAAGTGAAGCCAATGTGTTCAAAGCTTGCAGTGATCAAGCTGAGGATTCAGATGTACTGCTTCCCCTCTCTGCTTTTTTTCCTCCTTGCCACCCTTCTGCTCTGCGTTCTTGGCCAGGCTCCAGTCATTGGGTAATAAATCTTAGGTATGAGTTGATTGTTGAGTATAACTTCTGGAAGAAATGGTTTTGCTATCTTAGAATCAGGTGTGCTCTTGAAGGATCTGTAGTAAGTGTCCTGGCTGATCTACCTGTCTTTGCTTTAGACATAAGGGATAAAAGTAGGAAGTGGTCTGTGAAATACTCCTTTTTTAAAAAAAAGACTTAAAGTTTATTTTAGGCTGCACCACCATTTTGATGGAATAGTTGATATACAAGAGCTGTGCAAGAAAATCTGGCTTCTAAGAAATGGTGTTACAATCTAAGAATTATCCTGTTGTCACCTCACTTCTTTATCCCTTGTCTTTAAATAAATTGGGTTTATTCCTTCCTGTGTCTGTCAGGTAGTAAAACAATTCTCAGTAAACTGTTTTAGTTATGTTCTTTTGTCTCCACACTTCACTTTGTTTCCTTCTGGTGTTCAGTTAAACTGGTGTGTTCAGATCTGATGATGAAAACAAGAAGAGGGGTTTTGGAGGTTTGAAAATAACCAGAACATTTAACAAATGCAGAATTGGGCATCTGTCTGCCAAAATGAGAATGGGCAGAGAAGGCAACCACAGTATCTTTGTAAGCACTGAAAGCTGAAAGGAAAGATTTATATGAAACAGTTTTGTATGATGTGCCACTTAAAGCAGAAATGTCTTCCTGTCTGCATACTGGCATTGTCATTCTCCAGCCTTTGATGGTGGCTAAAAATCAGTGTCTCAGAATGGTTTGAGCTGGAAGGGATCTCTAAAGATACCTAGTTTTGTAAAATGATGGACTGCTGTTTGCCAGGTGCCGCCTGCTGAAACTGTCCCTCAGGTGAAGAAGGAGAAGCACAGTACTCAGGCCAAGAACAGAGCAAAGAGGAAACCTCCCAAAGGAATGTTCCTTTCCCAGGAAGATGTGGAGGCTGTTTCTGCCAATGCAACAGCTGCTACCACTGTACTCAGACAACTGGACATGGAATTAGTCTCAATCAAACGGCAGGTATGGATGGGGTCGTACAGGAGTAACTGCTGGGCTTGCTGGTAGTGCCTGTTGCAGTCTGCAAAGTTGGCAGGAATTTGTAGCTTGGCAGTGATGATGCACAGTGCTACATGCCTTAGTTGACAAGCTGCTGTCCTCGTGCTCTGAATGCAGCTCTGCTGCAGGATTGTACATCTCTTTGGTTTTAGTTCTGTGGGCAAGCCTAATTTTGACGTGAAGTGAAGCAAGCAAAAGTTCATAGCAGGGACTTGAAGGAACATTTGCTGGCACTTAACTTTCCTTGCAGTTCAGCATTCTTTCTGTTTTAACGATAACTTTCCTCAGGTGACATTGGTTTCAGCAGTATCCAATTTCCATCTGCAGCAGCTGTTTCCTTTGCCTTTTCAGGTGGTACTTTTAGAAGTGGCAGATACATTTGGCTTAGTCTTTCCCAGACAGGTATCATACAAACATCCTGTGTACCTTTTGCTTCCCTGATGGATCTGCCTTTTAAACAAACATTTTTCAAATATCTGTGAGTAAAGAGAGGTTTGCTACATGAGTTTGTTGCTGTTTTAAAGCAGAGATCTGTCTCAAGCTCTTTATTAAACTTAATAGAATTGGTATTTTGGCCGGAAGCCTTTTTCTTGACACTGTGGGAGAAGCTGAGCTCTTCAGCAGTCTTTGATTCATTACTTGCTGCAAATGGGGTTGGTCTTCTTATGCTGGGCTTTATATAGACCTGGAAGTTGGGGCAGTTCTTGCTCCATATAACTTGTAGACAGCGAAGAATAAATTAAATGAGATCTCCTGATTTGCCAGCTGCTCCTGCTGTACATTATTACAATATAGCAAACTTTCTTTTTGAAAAAGGCAGGCTGTGAGAAACTGGAAGGCTGAGCTTGTGAGGTTCCTGCCAAGGCTGCTGGAAAAAGGCTTGTCCAAAGATATTTTTTAAATCCTCTTTAAAGGAATGAAACTTTCTTTTCAGATTCAGAATATCAAACAGACAAACAGTGCGCTCAAAGAAAAACTTGAAGGTGGTATAGAACAATACAGACTTCCAGAGGTGAGATAATTTTCTGACCTTTGTTAATTGTGGAGATAAATGCTAATGATATACTTTGACTAACAGTTAATTCCTTGTTGCACTTTTGAGAGGTTTTTATGATCTCAGATATAAGTGAAAATATATAAATGAAGTTACCTAATTTTTGTTATTGTCTAGGTCGTCCAGAAATTTAATGCACGTTGGACCACAGATGAGCAGCTTCTTGCTGTACAAGGTACGGCAGTACAAGTTTATTTGTACTTCAGTTGTTGATAGTCAAAACCCTGCTGCATTTCAGAGCTGAGTTTCTCTTCGGCGGCTCAGGAAGGAGGACTTCAACACTGCCATGTACTAATGCCCGAAGAATGTATTTGAACAAGGAAAAAATATTCCCCCTTCTCCTCCCTGGGCAATATAAATGGCATTGCATGAATGTTTGCAGATAATGTCTGCTTGTTCAAGCTTTCAGAAAGTGAAACTCTGCTGGAGTCACTGCTATGATCTTTGCCTGTATAACTTTTCAAGCAGTACAGGCAGATTTAAACAGGTCTTGTACGTTTAACTCTGCCTATCTTTTACTATACCTCTATTTTCTTCTCTTCTCCAGGGCTGGTCTTAACTGTGTCTGTTGCACAGTTTAGACTTTTATTTTTTTAATCCTGGATTAATCTGAAGAAGGTTTGAAACCTTGACAGAAGTTCAGCTTTGGATCTTTGTGCTGTGACTTGAACCTGATTTGTGGTCTTTGTGGAAATAACATACTGCTTTTGTTTTTGTTGCTTTTAGCAATCAGGAAATATGGCCGAGACTTTCAGGCAATCTCTGATGTGATTGGAAACAAATCTGTGGTGCAAGTGAAAAACTTTTTTGTAAATTATCGACGTCGTTTCAACATAGATGAAGTCCTACAGGAGTGGGAGGCGGAGCATGGCAAAGAGGAGACAAATGGAACCAATAGCCAGAAGCCTGTAAAATCCCCTGATAATTCCACTAAAATGTCTGAAGAGGAAGATGAGGTAAATCCAATTTAAAAGTCACATAAAATTCCCCATCTGAGCTCAGTTCAGATAGATGTACCTGTGTGTATTTATATACATAGTCTTTGCAAAAGCCCTTTTTGTCAGTCTTCAATCTGTGCATATTTCACTTCATCTGGATATACAATTCCAGTACTGATTTGGGGAATTGGGAAATCCAGGCTTGTATGAAAGTGAAAGGAGAACAGTAAATTTGCAGACCTTTGACAGTATGTGTATCTCATCAGAACATAGGTGTTTTAATACCTCTTGCTGCTGAAACACCATGCATCTTTATCTGACTTGGATGTTTTCCCTGCCCTCAGTTCTCCCAGCTCTTCTAGGTTTGGCTTTCTGGGACCGTAGAGTCTTCTGAGCCAAAGCTTGCTCTTTCATTTTTGGTGAGTGGTTTCACCCAAATGAAGGAAAGAAAGCTATAAGCAAGATGAGTGTGTGAAACTTCATTCTGGGATTACCTAAAGGCAAAGTTTCCTTAATTTTACAGCTGTTCCTGAAAAGGCACATTCTAGGAACAGCCTCTCCTTGATGGAGGTTCACAGAGTTAACAGTTTTCCAAAGGCCGTGTAGGTTTGAAATTAACAGAGAGACTGTAGGATGTTGAAGTATGGAAGTTAGTTACAAAAATTTGGTATTAAAAAAACCCTAATATTTAAGTCTTACAGAAGAAAACCATGGTAGAGGTTTGTGTAGTAAAAAGTCTGATCAAAGACTCCCTTTGGCCTAATTTATGAGACAGCTTGGTGAAAAAGCTATGTATTGTAAATGCAAGCATAGTCAACAGAGTAAGGCAAATTTTGTTTGTGCATGGAGTAAAGACTTCTCAGTGTGCTATATATTTTTGTTGCTCTGATTAGGGCTGGATTACTTGGACACTGTCCTTCAGACATTCAAAAAGCAGAACTTCTCTGCTTCGCAAAACCTAATAACATGCAATTCAAAGATGCTTATATTTGGGAACTAAGTCCAGAGGTAGGACAGATGAACAGACTCAGAAAACTTGCCTTCACAGGCATGTGTGAGTGAAATTGGCCCATTCTTCCATAATTGAGAGGTGGAGCAAAGCATCATTGGTGCTAGTAAATAGCCAGCAATTTGAAAGACATAGCCACCAGTGGCTCTTGTCACTGTCTGTTCCTGTGACCTGTAGAATTATATGTTGGTAATGCAGAGCTTTTCTTCTCTGAGCCCTCTGAGATTCTTCCTAGCTTCAAATACACCTCTGCTTCAGAAAGCTGAGGTCAAGAAAGGGGAGTCTTACTTGACATAGGGAGAAAATGGCTTCAGCAGGAGCTGGAGTGGGCTGGTGTGACCAGGTGTATGGGTACTGGAGCAGGGAGGATCCCAAACAAACTGGGAGAGTGGAGGTATGACAGCAAGGTCTGGTAGAATTACTACTGGAGCAGCAGTTGTGATCCCCAGATTAGTGATGGAAGGTGCCCACTCTGGAGCAGACCAAGTGCTGAATGGTGGGAACCAGACCAAAAGAAGCTGTGAATGTGGTGCTCCTGCCTTCAGATGTGGTGTAAGCACAGTGCTGACTGGAGGTCTGTCTCAGTGGTTCTGGGGCCAAAGTGAAACATCATTGGGGTTATGGCACAAGTGACCTGCATGGGCTGGGAGCAGGTTCCTGTCCCTCCTTGTGCAGTGCTGCATGGCTGGTGCCTCCTCTTGAGGACACTTGCACAGGCACTGTCTGGTCAAGTCAGGTGGACTCAGCAGTAGCCAGAAGACTTTGCTGGCTTAACACTGAAATCCCAACACTGAAATCCCTCAGGTGCTTTCTTCCCTGGCATGCCTTGGGTGTTTGGCCACCAGCCTCGTGACAGCCTGATGATGAGGCTTCCTGAGGGCTTTGGGCTTTTCCACAGCAAATGGCCATAGTTCCTTTCATTTGAAGGAGGAGGTGAGGCTGCTGGCTGTAAAGCAGCATCAACTCCAGTCTTAATTCCTGTGTGTGTTTACATTCCCAATGACAAATCCCAGAGTGCCTCAGAATGGGGAAAGCTGTTGGAATTCCTTCCATGTGCCAGGGTTGTATGTTCTGTCACTGTCAGTACCTTGGATTTGGGCTGAAGTTTGGAGATGCAAGAAAGCCTGTGTATTCATTTTAAACTAAATATTTGCTTTTTTCCCCCCTTCCCTACAGGCTACTTCTGTTCTTGATGTCAGATATGCATCTGCTTCGTGAGAAGGTGCTGTAGCCTAGAACAATTTGTGTTGACTACTGTGTTATCCAGGATATCAGGTATTAGCAAACCTCAGACAGCCATCTGCATCATATCTGTGGACAAGCAGCTATTACCAAAAAAAAGGCAAACGCTTCCAGTCCTGTGCTACATCTGCCTTAATCTCCCCTCATTCCTCCATACTGCCTCCACTTTCTTTCAAAAGCACCCAGGTAGCTCAGCTCTCCATTTCACCAACGTCATGCTTAAGCATGGGGACTTCTAGAACCAGTAACACCTGTCTATAAATTTTGACCAACCTGCAAAACAAGGAGCTCCTTAGCAGCCCCACAGTAACTCTACACATTAGGAGTTCTTATAATACTTGGTCCGTAGGTATAAGTATGTATTGCTGCATGGCCTCGTGGTCTCCGCTTCCTGTGTATTCTTACGATGACACTATGATTAGTGAGCTTTCTATAAAGGAGGGGCCTGTGTACATGCCAGCCATGTCAGGTTTGTTCTGCAGTGACAGGACACGATAGCAAGCAATCATGAATAATGCAAAGTGATAGGAAATGTTATTTCTAAGGTTTGGTCAGCCCAAGGTTGTAGATGTAACTCATTACACTTCTGGTTTGTGCAATTCTTTCCACTGTATTTGTGTGTTCTTGCTTCATAGAAAGCTCCCTAATTGAGCATTTTATTCCTGTATATTTTAATGGCTTTTATTTAGTGCAAAAGGGAATACTTAACCTGAAACTGTTTGATACGCTATTTAACCCCTGGCATTCAGCATTTGCATTGTAACTTGTTAAGTGAGTGCTACACAACTTTCTTTTTCCTGATCCTCTGTGGGATTAAGTCAAAACAACTTTCTCTGGTGCCTCTCCTTTTGGGGAATATGTGCCTTTTTGCATTTGGCTACCATAGATCACTTTCTGTCCCAGTGTCTCATTCCTCTTCAGAGCGCTGTTTGCCAAAGACATCAAACTGCTTCTCCCACTGGAAGTCTGAATGAGGGTTGGAGCACAAAATTCAACCTTCAAGAGTTTTTGGTTTCTTGGAAGTGTCATGGAGAAGAACCGGGTTAATTTTCATTGGCCATTTTAACCCTCCTGAAGCACACATCGCTTTCATGTTCTGAACCAAAATATGCAATTTAAAATCTAAGAGGTGCTTTTCCAAATACTTGGTGCATGCAGCTTTCAAATCCAAGCCCTCTGCTCAGATGGCCAGTGCTGTGGCCGATCTAGCTGGCTTGAACTGGAACTGTTCCTGCAAGTCCCATGGGAGGACTTTGCACCTTGAACAAGGTGGTTGCTGACTGCCGAGCAGACAGTGTCCAGGGAAGCTAGAAGCAGCAGTATTACTTCTTGTCCAGTGGAAAGCTGCAAAATAACACTAGTCACAAAGCATTTAAAAATGGTTAATTTAATGATGGAAGAAACCACCAGGTGTCTTTGCAGGTGGAAAAAAGGACCTTCCTTGCCTCTCTTCCTCTACAGAGGATTCAAGCCAAGATGGCACACAGTGATGTACAGCACTGGCCTTTCTTAACACAACTTGAAATGAGCTAGCCCGTGGCCTGGCCTGCAGCTGAGGTTGGTGGAGCTCAGCAGGTTGGCAGAGCCCTGGACTTGGTGCTGAGGTTTGATTGCTGGGCTGTGCCGTGCTGTGTGCTGTGGTGGCTCTGCTCTCTGTACCCAGGCGGGGCAGGCTAATGCCAGCTGGGCAGCAGAGCTGCCTCTGGCACCTCCTGCAGTGTGGTCACAGCCCCAGGAAAGGCAGGGGACATGGCCTCTTGTAGCACTGAGGTATGGTCTTACCCTTAGGCCATGTGTGAGGAAAGTAATTCAGCATCAGAAACTGGGCAGCAACACTCAGACACAGTGCAGGTAGAGATTTCCTAGGGGCAGGTATGAGTGTGGAGCCCCAGAAGGGCCCATTTCAGCCACTTGGCAGCTGTTCCTGAGCAATTCCATTCTAGTAGCTTCAGAGAGATCCTCCGAGGCGATGGGAGGATGGAAAGGAGTTATTCCCTATCCTCTGTATTGCTGTTTGTGTCTCTGCAGCTGTTGCTGTGAAGTGGCAGCTCTGGTGGCTCAAATGTTCCTTCAGATCTGTGCCAGTTGGAGCTGGGAGTCTCTTGTGGGAAGGAGTGCTAGGTGTTAGCCAGTGTGAATTAGGAATAAAGACCGGGCAAATAGCACTGTGAATCCAGTTGACAGTTGTGGTGTAAAGCAATGCTGCTCTTTAGAAACACTCTAGTATTAAACATTAAACCTCCTGCTGGTACCAATGCATGGAGACAGGTCCTCACCGGTGTGGGAGCTGTGCATCCCAGCTGGGGGAACTCATCAGGAGAGGCTTCTGCTGGAGACTTGAGTACCTGTGGGGACTTGTCATTGGTTTTTGCCCTCAAATCTGTCCATCTTATCAGAAAAGTTGTGTTTTGGCTTCATCCCCATGGGGTAGGGGGAAACGTGTATAATTTGTGATGTTAGGAAGAAAAAAGTTGTTTAATTACTTTTCAGTTGATTGCTATCTTATTGTAGTTGATACATGCAATATAATAGCACTGTATTTTAAACGTTTAGTTTTTTACATTCTCTTGAACTATGTTTTTAAATGCGATAAAATCATTTTAGCTTTTGAAATGGTTCAACCTTGTTTAGGTGAAGACCCTCTTTTTCTTTTGTTGAATGGGTCAAGCATTAGATACATCAACTGGTTGCATTCTGACTAGAAGGGTCCACAAAGATAACTGCATAAGATAAGAATATTCACTTAAATTTTGTTTCTTAAACTATCGATGTGAATGTCATAATTATATATATTTTGTGGAAAATGGGAAATTATTTCTCCTAAGTATAAGTTATTGTGCAAAATATGGTATTGTTAAAGAAAATGATAGTTTAAGTTTTAGTTTTAGAAATCTTAAAGATATAAAAGTGTATTGCATATGCATAAACAAATTTCATTTGTTCTATTTAATTTTTATGTAGTTGTGTAAAGTGCTAGGTAACTTTTTTCACTTATCCATTAAAACAGCCTTGTTACTTGAATATTCGTGTTTAACTGGTTTGAAACAGTGATCAATTTTTGTAATATAATCTTATAACCAAGTGAAAAAAATACACGCCTCAGTTGTGCTTAACAGTAAAGCAACAATGTACAATCAGATGCTTAAGACCATAGTAGCCATACCTGGTAGTGCAGCCACAATGGTTGTGTCTCAATATATTTAATACCAATGGGGATAATGGTTTCTTAATATATTTTTACAAGTTTGCAACCAGGAAGACCCCATAAATATCCACTAGAACACTTTTTTAATAGTCAAAATAAGAGTGAAACTCTTACTCTCTTAAAGCAATGTCCTGACAAACATTTTTCTTTCCTGTACAAATACATCAGAAACATTATGTATTAAAATATGCTCATTGTCACTTTAAATTTCAGTTTTTATTCTGTAAAATCGCTAATATGCTGTTGGTATTCTTGCACACCAAATATGAGCCAAACAGTGCATTACACTAACTTGATCACTGGATTTGTGAACAAAAATCTCCAAGTCAATGAAATGCAAAAATATCATAGGAGATTTTTTTTAATAATGCATTTAATTTTCAGATTGGTTTCAATTTGTGCATAGCCCATTCAGCGATGAGTGGGCTGATACTTTCCAAAAAAAAAAAGAGAGAAAATTTATTTTATTAGCTCCAGCTTGTCTTCAGTAAGTCAAAATCTAGTGATCTTGTGCAATGCCCCTAAAGCAAATACTTTCTGCCACTCCCTGGATTAATGCAGCTTTTCCTGTTGATAGTAAAGCACAATTGCAGTGAAAGTTACAGTTCAGAAGATGGAAGGTCAGTATAGTCTATGCATGTTGTATAATAATGAGTGTTTACATTCATATTCTCCTAAAATAAAATTTATACTGGAGTGTATAGTATTCCATTATGTAGATTTTATCAATTTTGTTAACTGCTTATAGATTGCTTAAAAGAAGTTTTTTCAAGATTTTAAAAGATGTATAAGGTTAAGTTTGCAAATATAATGGAAATGCTGTATAGCTTTTGAAGTGACGAAATACTCGTTGGGATTTTAAAGAAAGTATGTTGTAATAATGCTGTTGTAAGTAATATTTTAAATGTCTTTTTTGCCTGTTTTCTATTATTCAGCACACTTACTGTGATGAATGTTCATAGCATTATAAAATTGCTTAGCCACTGAAAAGTAACATTTGGTTTTGGATTATTTTACTGTATGAGGAATTATAGTGGGGTAAATTCCTTTTGTGAAATTCTACATAATTCATTTTTCTATGATTTCCAATGTTTGCTGACATCAAATAAAATTTTTTCAAGCCATTGATGTAATAAAATATGTAGTAAAATGTTACTGATGTTGAGTGTGGTTCTGATGTGTAACTGACCCCTTACCTTTCAGACTTTGGTCAGGAGATGCAAAAGGGGATTTCCCCTTCCTGACAGTGTTGTCCCTAGGATAAGGAGAATCTGAAGAATAAACTGCTGCCTCTTTGGTTCATGTAAAAAGCACTTGGCAGTACAAGTTAACGAGATTATCATCTTTCAAATGCAAGAAACACGTTTAAAATACATAACAAAAGGTAACACTTGCCCTCAGAGCTTAGCAGTGTGCCATGTTGCTATTGAAGATGCTCGAAGGGCAGGAAATTTTGCATCTAGAAATTTTCAGGAAGATTATATTTTGTCTTCACATGCTGGGGTGCTGCTAAGCACTAAATGCAGAAGCACAGACAAGACTTTGTGGGGCTGTTTGGGGGGACACTGCTTTGAGCAGGTGGGTCCCAGCAGTGCTCTGGGAGCCCAGGGTTAGCACAGGACAGGTGATGAGGAGTTCTCTGCTTTGCTCGTGTGTGTTAAAGGCAGCAGAACTACAGCAGGACACTGGAGGTTTCCAGCTCTGCAGCCTATGGAGGGCAGGAAATAGTCATGCATTTCTGTATTGTAAAGCAAAGTCGTAGGGAGTGAGACTGATTTGGGGTTTTGGAAGAACAAGCAGCATTTTTGAGAGCTGAGGGTGTTTCCTTACTGGAAAGCATTCGTTGTAATTTTCCTGCTGGTAGAGAATACGGTACAAATATTGTAAGGTAGCAATCTGCTTTTTTAGGGGAGTTACTTGACTTGAAGCACTTAGACCTTCAATACAAACCAGCCCTTCTTGCCCCTGTGCCCCCCAACCCCAAAGTAAAACAAAGAGAAGCAAAAAAGAAGGAACTTCCTTTCAATCAGGGAGCATAAAAAGCTGAGGAAACGGGGACTTCCCCTGCCTGAACACATACTCTTCTGAGGAGCCTAGAAGCAAAGGTAAAGTAGTGATAATCCACTGGTTTTGGAAACATGGGTGCTGTATCTGTGCCTGGCAATGGTATGTATTTGTAAATGGGAATGCAGGGTTGAATTAATGCTGTATCACTCCTGATAGCCTGTCCTACACAAACAAATTGGAATCTGAGCATGATGGCACCAAGCACTTCTCCCTTAGAGCAGGAGCTGCCTTGCAGGATGTGGTACAAGCTGGAGTTCAGGCTGAAAGGGAGGAGTTCACTGATGGTGCTGCTAAGTGTGCTGGGGTCTTAATATGTTCCCCAAGTATCAGCTCATGAAGTAACAGTATAAACCTGGATTTAATTTCATGAACTGTCTTCCAGTCTGAAATATGCTGAGTGATGTTTGAGAGAGAAAATAGGTATCAGACCTATTGTTCACTTTCATTCTAAAGCGTGCTCTGGCTTAGCCACCCAAATAGCCTTTGAAGTAGTAAGAGCAAATGTAATTTGTGGTCATACTTCTAGTAAACAGTCAATAAAATGTGTATGTACAAACAAAAATTTCTGCAAAGGGCCTGCTGACAGTGGTAGAGAAATTGTTTTGTTTTGCTGCAGAAGAACTAAGTAGGAATCACTGTAAAATTTTATGGGAATGAAGTTTCTAAGGTTATGAAGAAGGAGATTCTTGAGGACAGTAATGTAGAGGAGATACAACTTTGATAGATGGAGAAATCACCTGGAAATTTCCCCTACTGAAAGGGGGGAAGTTTGTACGGAGGAAGGCTGCAGCCTAGCCTAATAAGGGCAGCAAAGGGCAGGATTTTCTGATTTGGGTGAAAACATTGACCAGATAAGGAGTTCACTCGGGGCAGATCAGGAAATGGGAGTCATGTCATGCTGACTTCTTGTTTGTAGCTGGAGACAAGGGTGAGGGCGAGGTGAGGTGTTTGTTCTGATTCTGGACATGTTCTTGGTTTTCATGAAGGTAGTTTGCAACAGGAGAAGGTGTGTGGAATGATGGAAATAAAATGTGGAGTGCACACTTTGGGGGCACAGACCTAATTTATCTGACATCCAGCATATGAGACCATGGCTTAGCAAGACCTCAATAAGCTCTTGAAATGGAAGATGAGACTGTGTGTGTGACAAAACTGAACTGATTTCTGTTAGAAAAAGATGAATAGGAGATCTCAGCAGCTGCAGACTTCTTGATGATGCCTTGTGTATTCAAGGTTTAGAATAAGACATGAGGGAAAGGGAATTAATGAAATAGAAGAATGGGTGCAGTGGGTTTGCCAGATATCCACGTGTGTCTGACTAGTCTATGGCAAGGTGCAGGATTCATGAGTGGGTAAGGATATCACTGCCTGAGCTCGCTGTCCAGAATCCCTTAGAAAGAAATAAGCTTTTCTAGGGTATAATTAATGTAATCCTAAATTAGATGTTGAAAACTGATCTAACGTATTACATCCTGAAAGTGCTTATTCCCTTCCTTATTATAGATCAAGGTAGAGCCTAGGGCTCTGTCTCTGGTGTGGAAGCTGGGCATTAACCCCACTGGTGCCATGGCTGCCTGGGCTTAACCCAAGAGGGGACAAGGACTTGGACCCCTCGCTGCAGGGCTGGCCATTGTGCCTGGAGCTGGACAAAGAAATGTTGATGCCTCATACCAGTGCTTTGGGAAGTTTTTCTGGGGTATTGTGTTCTTGACACAAGACACAGTGGGGAATCTGGGATGGTTGGAAACTTCTGGAGCTTCTAGACAAGTATGTCTTCAAGATCCCAAATTTTCACTGCTTGTTGGAATTTGCCTCTGATTACAGAACTAGCTCCCCAGTGGCTTGGAACCTTTTCAGTGCTCTGTAAATGTACCTTTATTGTGTGGGGAACCCCACTGGGCCAGATTTCAGTTCCTTTGAGCCCTGTATCCCACCTCTCTTGAAGGGACAGCTCAAGTAAGAAGTGTCCTGTGAAGAACTGTCACTAATACTGAAAATGTTATAATGGTATATTTTCTACCAGGTTTAGCCTTTCCAGTACAACTTTAGGGACAGCTTTTCTAATGCCAAAAGTAGCTTTGTGTCTCTTATCAATATGTTGTGCTGTTAATGCTCCCAAAAACTAAATTAAAACCAACTATTAATAAACCAAACCCAAAAGCAGTCAATTGGATGTTCTCCTTTAGGCTAATTCCCTTTTGCTGCGTGACTGGTTCTCCCCCTTGTGCGGTCAAGTCTCACTGGCACAAATACTCTGAGAAGATAACTTTTAATCTTAAACAAATTATCCTTTAAAAGTATTTGTATAAAGATTTCAGTTTCTGCAATTAATCACGGGAGGCTGTGGGTTGAGCGCCGTGCTTTACTCGGGAAGCAAACAATACTCTGTGCCTGTGCTCCATCACAAGCAGCCTCTTGCTTTGACTTTCAGTGAGTGACCCAGAACCACAGTGGGATTTAGCAGCAGAAAAATAATTTAAGAGAGCTGTTCCATGCACACAGGGAAGATAAACTAGTCAAGCTATTTGTTATGAACAATGCCTTTAGCCCAAGGCATGGATGGATAACTTCTCTTCCTCATGGTTTTATTTTAGTGCATTGTTAGCAGTGAGTGCTGGAATCTGCCAAGGCTCCAGATTTGTGGTTCGCATTCAGTGTCAAGAAAAAAGATCATAATAAATAACAACTGACTTGCATCTTCTCTTCCCTCAAATGTGTGCCGCCTAGGGCCTCCAGAATGAGGAATACACTGAGCTGTCTTCTGCCAGCCTGGCTCTCAAGGTGCAGAGAAAATCTCTTACATTAAGAGGAGAAAACTTGATATTTTTTTTTTGTGTGTGTGTGTGTATGTATATATGAAAATAACCCATGACTCCCTAACATCTGGTGGGTTTCCCAAGGTATTTTTGTACTAATTAATGCTTTAAACCATATGTCCCCCAAATGAGGGGGCGTAGCCTCTGCTACAGGCATTAAAAAAATACGGAGCCTAATCCAACCCTTGTTAGGTGCATTTACATAGTCTGCAGGGAGAGTTGGATCAGGTAATAACCTGATAATAATTTATCAGTAAATAACCTCATAATGTTAGAGTTATGCAGTTTTAAATGATTACCTGTCAGCCTCTCATTAGGGGTGGGCCAAGCAGAAACTTGACAAAGATGTGCCTTGCTAATGAGGGGATGTGTTGGTGTTCTGTGGGGAGCAGCAAGGCTTCAGCAATGCTTTATTGACTCGAGACAGCATCCAGCTCCTCAAATGGCTTCCTTGTTAGTTGGGGGACCTGTTTTGATGACTGTTTTTTGGAGAAGGGAATTGCTGCATTCACAAAACATTTTCCTTTTCACTTTGTTCACTGGAGATGGTAATGTCATGGATTGAACTGGATAATCTCAAGGATTTCCCTAGTAATTGTACTAGCAAGAGGGCAGCGAATGTGGTCCAGTTTTCCATCCTTCTGCAATGCTTTGCTTCCATTATGAAAATAAAAAGTTATCTGTAAAATGAAGCGAAGAGGGTGTTTGGGGTTTTTGTTGCTGTTCTTGCACTTAAAGATGCCCATAAAGGAGTGGAATCATCTCTGTTTCTCTTGTAAAGGTGCATTTTTTCATTTAGTAACTCAGTTCTGTTTCTGCAGCCTCTAGGGATGGAGGGGTCAGAGTGCTGTATAAATGAAAGCTGAGTAATTGAGATGGTTTTCAATGTTTTTACATTTTACTAAAAAGTTAAATGTTTACTTAATGGCCTGTAAACCCTCAGGAGAATATGTCTTTGTTTAAAAATTCAGAACCTGCTAAAGGCTTCAAACAACTGCTGGTTGCTTGGGGGGACTCACAGCGTTGCTGCGAGCTGCTAACGTGCTCATAGAGGTGGAGCAAAACTGTAATTGCTGCTAATTTCTGCCAGACTAAGGCAAGATAAACTCACCCCTGAGCTGACATCTGCAGATGGGCAGTGTTGGGATGTGTCCTTCCCATGGATTAGTCTTTCCTAGAATAAGGACCAGTTAGGGCTTGCGTTGCCAGCCTATGGATGTTGGGGAGGTAAAACCTTTAGCTAATGTTTCACAGTAATAGAAGTGTTTCAGTTATGTACCTAAGGAAGAGACATTTCCTAATCCTTGTGGTACATGGCTACCGAAAGCCCAAGGATTTTCATTATGGGCAGTGTGATCAAGCAAGGTGTTGTAAAAGAGGTTTGTGGTGGATCTTGTCTAATAGCAAAGGGTAATTTTTGGCTGGTGTAAGACAAGCCCCGTGCAAAGTCAGTGCTGGTGGGAAGGGGCTGACTTGAGCTGCATGTCCCTGTTGGGTAAACATCCCAGAGGCTGAGGTTGTGTAGCAGACTGGAGGGTCCTTAGCTGGCTGCAAGAGGCTTCTGGAGAGATGTCAGCGTGGATTTGCTCTCTGAAGGCTGAAGTTCTCTGACACGAGACCCTTGGTGTAGGCTTGCTCCCTGGCAGTGATGGTATTTTTAGCAGGTTTTTCTGGAAACTCCTAACCAGGCATAATCAAAGCACGGAATAAAGCTGGAGAGCACAAGAAGAATGTCTTGATACTATACACATCAACAAGATTGCTGGGCTGTGCTCCAGCTGCAGATTAGCGTGGGTGTCCTGAAATCAACAGAAGGTACCTGGAACCTACGCTGGGAGCAGTGGAAGTGCCATCGCAGGCTGTGGGGGAGTTTGGGCTTGGGACTGCTGCCATGATCCAATCCCTAAGGCCATTCCTGAGTAATGGATGAAAAGTTTGGGTTGTTTTCCCTGCCGAGTCTGGCTGAACATCACAAGTTCCCTTTTTTCATGACAGTCTTTTATAGCAGGTTGTTCTCCTAGAATAGCTGGCGCTTTGGAGAACAGTGTCCAAGTTCCTTCAGTGTGTGACTGTTTTGTTCTAAATGAGTTGTTTTGTAGGCAGACCCCCAAGGGCCATTTGCCTGGGTGGCTTTAGCTTGGCTTGGTTTATTTTTTGTATACTAATTATTCCTTTGAGATTCACTTTGTGATTTCTGTTCAGCTGTTTAGGTGTCTCAGATGAGAAGACAAAGTAACATGTCATTTAAGTAATTTAGTACATGAAAACTGTGTGTCCTGGAGTGTTTGATTAATGCTCACAGAAGCCTTTGGAAGCCATGTGTTTGTGGCTGGAAGCTGGGCAGTGTGTGCAGGCTGCTGGCTTAAACAGTGCCTGCAGCAGAAGCTAGGGAAGAAACTGTCAACCTTGCAGGAGAAGAGGGCACTGGATGTGACCTTGCATTTCCTCTGCACTCCTTCCTGGTCCCCCTTATGAGGAAGCCTTCCATGTGGGAAGGGCATGAATCTGCATTACTCTGGCCATTCAAAGCTACTGAAATCTACAGGCAAAAAATCCACCTCTTGTCCAGTGGTGAGGCTGAGGCTGCAGAAGGGCGATGGCAGAGTGGTGAGGGGCTGGAGGGAGGTGGTGTGAGTCCTTGGGACATGGAAAGGAGGCACTGAGTGCAGGCTGTGCCCCTGGAGCAGGGAGCAGCTTGGAGCCCCGAACTGACAGAACTTATTTTTTCAGGAGATGGTTTTTTGGCCAGGGAGGGTGAACAGGTGGATGCTTCAGCCCAGGCTGTGTGGTAGGGCTAAAAATCAGCTCTTGACGAAGTCCTGGAAATGAGGCGGCAAAGGGCATTAATCATTAGCAGAGCTGAGTGACAGATGTGCCACATCCTTGATTGCTGTGAAACTTTGAGTTTGGTTATCTTTGTACAGAAACTCTTTCTCAACAGCCTGTGTTCAATGCAGGAGTGCCAAGTGGCACCTCCAGCCTGTACTTTGCCAGAGTTGGCAAAGCTCTGAGGAGGCAGGGATGGGGAAAGTGTTCCCGGTGGCCCTGAAAAATGATTGATCTTGTCAGATGACAGCCCAAGCAATACCTATTCCAAAGAATTGGGGACTGCTTCAATAAATTAAGAATCACTAATGATTTATTTGGGGGATTTCTCTGAAAAAAAGTCTAGATGAATATAATTTGAAGGGGAGGCATAAGCTGTGCTGGGATGCATGAAGGACCCACATGTATAGTGATAAATGTTCAAGTGGGATGACCTCCTGTAGGTTTTGACAGCTGGAAACCAAGGAGTGGGCTTTTAAACATGCAGCTGCCTTCAGATATAAGGTGGTAGGTTGCAGGTGTTAGATGCCAGCCCAACCTGCCCAGCTGAGGGCAGAGGGTCCCACAAAGCAGGTCCCCATTTGCCCAGGTCAGCAGGACAGCAGAGGGAGCAGGTAGTGCATGTGGAGCATGTGTTTGGCATTTGGGCTGAGTGAGGAGTGCCCAGCACTGCTGGTATTTGCCTCAAAGGCTTCATCCAGCCTGCCAGGCCAAGTGGTGCTGTTCTCTTTGGGAGGAGATGTCTCAGGAGAACAAGCCATCTGTACAGGCAATTGTGGGAGCTTGCCCTAATTATGCCTTTCTCCCCTTTCCTCTCCCACACACTTCAGCAGCTCCCATCAGGTAAGGAGTGTCAATTTATTCATAATAGCATCCGCTTGATGAGACTGTTTCTACAGCCTTTATCATATCTCTGTGCTTCCAGAACATCAGCTCTGTCACACCTGTAATTTATTCTCGAGCTGCAACGTAGCTCTTGGAATGATGCCCAGGTTTGACTTCAAGCAATGATGAATTCACAAGGTCCCTAAGCAAGTGGCTTCAATTTTAAGTTACCTTTGCTGCCTTAATTTGCCCAGCACCCTTTTAGTTTTCTGCTCGGCATATCTCATTGCATTGCCTTCTGCCAGGTTAAGAACACTATGATCAGTCACTTCTTCCCAGCCTGCTCCTTGTAAATGGGGGGGCAGCTACACTCAGTCTTATTTTGGATAAACCAAGTAGTAGGAGTTTGCTGTTGCTCTCATTGAAAGGAGGGCTTTACAGAATTTAAATGCCCTCCATGCAAACTCATGATATTTGGCACTGGTGACCTGCAGAGGTGAATCTCCCTTCTCCTGTGTTTCCTGGATTAAATTATCAGACAGGTTACTGGCTGCAACCAGTTAACTGGTTCCTGTTTCATGGCTGCATTGAAGATGCTCTGGAAGTCAAGAAATCCATTTAACCCAATCCAAGATTTCTTCTTTCCAAAAGGTGATTTCCTGTCTTTGTGTTTGTTCTCGTGCATCAGCCACAACTTGCTTGGGAAATAATTGTTGGCTGCTTTGCCTCTTTGAGGAGCCCAGCCAGAGCCCACCTCCCATGTGACGGAGGACGCTGAGCGCAGAAAGTGATTAAATGTTTGCCTAGCAAGTTGAGCAGCATGTTTAGCTGCCTGGAGGAAAAGCAGGCTTGTGGGACTTGAGCTAAGCTCATTCATTTTCTGATCTCTGAAATAATCTAAATGAAAAAACGAAATACAAAATGAGAGCAGTTCTGCAGTCTGTGCAACTCTGCCTCTAATTGGCAAAGTCCAGGCAAGGTCCCAGGTGTCCCTGAGGAAAAAAACCAAGGTGGTTTCCTCGGGAGGCCTGAGGGGCACCAGGATCTCAAGGCAGAACCAGCCCATGGGGCAGGGAGCTGGATGGAGGCTCCTCTGGGAAGGCAGGGGTTGGCACCAGTGGCACAGCGAGCCAGGAGTGCCACCTCCCTCCTGCAGCAAGAAGCTTTCTAGATGTCACCTTTCACTGAGGCACAGCTCACAGGTCTGCATTCCCTGTGGTGCAGAGCACCACCTGTGCCACCTCTCTGCTGCCATAGGGAGAGGTGGGGAAATGGTTTGCCAATGGAGGAGCTTCATTGGCATGGCAGGCAGGTCTGTTTCCATGTTTAACTCATCACCTTGCTCCTTCTAGACTGTTTATCTCTGATATTCACATGTTGCAAATTCAATCAAAGAAAAAGAGGAGATGAGGAAAAGGGAGTGTGGACCCTCACTGTGGGGTCTTGTCAGCAGATATTTGAGCATGGCCAGGGAAAAATTAGTAAGAGCCCCTGGGTCAGAAGCCTTCCTGTTGGGCAGGAAATGTCAGCCCCAGAAGTGTCATTTGTCAGTGTGTAGGAACTGACAAAACCAAACATGGTGCTAAACTGCTCACAGATCTTACTCCAGCCATGGGGTATGTTGGGCTCCAGCTCAAGCCAAGTGCCTCTGGGTGAAATGGGAAAAGGGCAGTGGGATGTTCTGCTCCCATGGGGAATGGCTGGTGGTTCTGGGTTGAGCCTTTCTAAAGGTGATTTTTCCACCCAGAGACGATGGCATTCAAATCTCCTCCTGTTGGAGAGGATTGCCTTGCACCTAAGTTGAGGAAAGCATCTCCAGCTTTCCTGGGGAAAATAATGGGAAAATAATGAGAAAGCTCTGGGATCTGTGGAAGAGGCTGAAGGAAGGACAGAGGCAATAACTGAAATTGCCTCCCACTAATGCAGTGCCGGCAGTGTTTCACCCACTCGGTTAGGAGGGATGATTATGGAGGTACTTGATAGTGACCAAGTGGGATTTATCGGAGTCAGCCAGCTGCCGTTCATCAGCAATGGAGAAAAATTATGTGCTGTGCCGGGAGAGGAATTTGCAAACCCCAGTACAAACTGAGTAATGAGGGTAAATCAATTGGAGATGCACTGTGCTTTTCCTGGGAACGGCAGAATGAGCAGCACACTGTTTGGTTCAATTGGGAGCATTAGATAAAATGCTGCATTTCATATGTAGGCATTTACTGGTATTTCTTTATTTTTAGAAACACTGTTGGCTTTTTTAATCATGCTTCATTTTGGTATGGCAGCAGTATTATTGGGAAGAGAAATAGTGGTGCAGATACCGAGTTTCTTCTTGAGTGGTGTCCCCATGTTTCTCCAGGTCTTGGGGAGAACTGGAGCCAAAGACCTGCCCAATTTATTGCAGCCCAGCTGGGTTACTCGAGGACGAGCTGCTGCTGCCATGGTGGGAGCCTCCTGCCTTTGAGCAGTCACTTTAGGGACGTGCCCCTCTTGCCCTGCAAGCCCCCAGGCCTCTGCTTCCTGCAGAAAAAGATCAGGTTTACCTTTTCCCCAAGCCTGTCTCTTCAGCTTCAGCCAGAGTTTCTCCCTGTGGCTCCTGTGACAAGCTCACAAGTGTGAGAACTCTCTCACAAATATGCCACCCTCAGGGCTGTGCAAACATCAGGTGCTTGCAGGATCACAGGGAGCATTCAACAAGCAGGAGAACCTCTCCCGTGCTGTATTAGAGCTGCCTTTATAGTGGGTTGCAAAAGTCAAGCCTTCCACTTTGCTTTCCAGGAGTCACTGGTGTCCTTTCCCAGTGCCCCTCGGCCTCGGTCACCATGGTACAGAAAGGAGAGCTGGCACAGGGAAGGTGGCCTTCCTTTCCCATGCTTTTGGGAGATGGATTAAAATGATGCTTGGGTTTTGGTTTTTTTTTCCTCTAACAGAGAACTGTAATTAAATGTCTCTCTCCTTAATGTCTCCTATGGTAATTTGAGACAACTTATTAAAGTCTCGATGGCTGTTCCTGCTGCAGAGTGCTGCTGCCTCCTGCCCAGCACCCCGAGCAAGGTCAGGGGTCTGTTGTGTGAGATGCTGCACTGATACACAGTGAGATGTGACTCTTGCTTTAATAACCTACTTCTCAGTAGGTAGCTGGGACCTGTGAACTCCTAAAGGAGGCCTTTATTGTATTTTTTTTTAACAGATGTTCCCTGAAATATAGGAATGAGATGAATATCATATTTTTCTGTTACTGTTTTTAAAGAGGGAGAGTAAGCCATTGAAAATAATTATTCATGCTTTTCCCAGTCAATGCTCAGGCATGTTGATGGGATGGACCAAAAGAGAAACTTTCTTCAGTGAAACAGTGCTGCTCAGTAGGAAATTTCCTATGAAAACCTCCCCAAGTAAGGGCAAGAACACAGAGATTAAGTGTCGACATGAAGTTTCAGTTGTGGAAAGGAAAATAAATGGCAGCTCTGAGGAGAAAATGAGATGTAATTCAGTGTGCTTTAGCATGCATACTCTTCTAGGACTTCAAGCTCTCAATCAGACTTTCTATCCTTTGAAAAAATAAGAAACTGCAGTCAATTAAAAATCAAATTGTCCCATGTGGATGAGTTCAAGTGACTAGGCTGGTTTTTTCCAATGTTTATTTCATGTGCTTACACTAATTGAAATGCTAGTTATATTGAATGAGTCTTTAAAAATGCCCTGGCCTCACTATATCCCAGCAAATGTCACAGGGAAAAGTATATTTAATTATAGGCTGCTTCAGGAAAAAAAAAATCAAGATTAAATTAATACTAATGTCTGTTTGAAAAATATAATAAATGTTAGACTAGGTGAGGAAGCATGAACAATCATCTGCAGCTTTGCAGGATACTGCTTTTGCAAATTCATGGAAAATTGAAACCCATTAGCATCTTGAGTGGTTTGCAGAGGAATTTGAGCAGAAGTTGTAGCTGTTCTCCTGCCCTGCTGGCAGTGCCCTGGGTGGCTGGCATGTGCTGCATGCTCCAGGCAATGCCTGCCCTGGGCTTGGTTGCCTGAGCCTTCCTCCTGACCAGGTGGCAAGGAGGTCAGATGCTGTGCTGTTTTCTTGCTCTGGGAAGCTGGGACTTGGTGGAGGTGGGTTCTGAGCCAGGACTCATCAGCCTGGAGCAGCATCAATGAGTCAGTGTGGGACAGGGGATGCAGGGGAGTTTAAACCTCCATGAGGGGGGAGGCTGCAGGTTACGTGTGGCCCTTGGCCATCAGGAACACAAATTTGTTCCCTTTGCAAGCGCCAAAGCAATAAAGCATACTGGAAGAGCCATCCCAGAATGCCTGCCAGCCTTCAGATGAGTTTATACAGAAGCTGATGTGTAGCCAAAATGGGAGGACTTTTACTGCCATTAGCAGATGTTGGTGGCTGCCACTCTAAAAATGAGCTCAGCTGTAAATCAGTTTTTCTACCGCTGCAGGATTATTTTTTTTCTTTCTGCAGTTTTCACTGTGCTCAGAGCAGCATCAAATTCTTCTCCATCACCCTCTCCCTCCTCCATTCTTTCTTGTGCCTCTGCCAGGGCCTAAAAACTCCTGGTTTCCAAACACGAACATCAAGCTTGCAGCAGCCCCTGAAGCTGCAGTGCTCTGGATGCAGAGGAGCCACCAGAGACCAGAGGAGCTGCAGCTCCAGGGCCAGTGCTGGATCCCCTGGGACCAGCCAGCTTCTCCCTGCAGGGAGCTGTCACGGGGGCTCAGCCACGGTGCTGGGTGGGGTGCCCAGCTGTGGGGAACAGCCTCTCCCCACAGGCAGCACGTGTAGGAGGAGGGGGGATGCTGCCTGGCTGGAGTAATGACTTGGATGCATCTCACAGTGTATGAGATAAATCTAAAAAAGTCCTCCTGCCAGCTGAAGAAAGGCATCATCTGCTTGTCCCTGGCTGCAGACTCAAGCTGTTCCCAAAACTGCTCTGGCTGGGTTGCTCTGGGACACTGCAGTTCAGCCCCACTGCTTGGAGGGACAGAAGGACAGACTTGCATGGAACAAGCAATTCAGCAGGACTTGGTTGTCCTCAGTGCTGGCCTCCTCAGCCCTGTGCACCCCAAGTGTCCCTGTGCTGGCCCCACAGCCCCCTTCCTTCCAGGTGCCATGAGCCCAGCCAGCCTCACCCTCCAGCCCAGAGAACCAGAGCTGCCATCTCCCTTTGCCCTGGATGACCTGATGAGGATTTCCTGTTCTCTTATTGGTAGTAATCCCTTTAGAGGATGGTGGAATTGCCCACCAGCACACAGAATAACACCTCATAGTACATTGGTATGCTGCTCTGGGACAGCAGGCATTGCTTCCCATGAGGTAGATGAGCCAGAGATACCAGACTGAGCCAAATCGCTTTGGGCTCAGAGGATTTTATTCACAATAATTTCCTCCCCCCTGGAACAATTTAACTTGTAACAGACGAGCTGTGATTTGTTTATCTGTTGTTTCCATAGTTGTTATGCTGTGACTGGCAGATAGACTTTGACACATGGTTACTGGTTTGTAATCTTTAATCACACTATTTTGGAATTTTAAGGACAATGATCCAAAATCAATACATTTATTTTCCCAGAATAAGCAAGCCTTTGCCAGCCTTGGCCTGTGAATCTGGCTTCCTCCAGCATGTTCAGAAGCACTAGCTTAGGGGTTTTTTTTATTCTGTCTCTTTTTCATTTTACTTTAGATGTATCTCTGCATTGCCTTCACCTGCTACTGGGAATTGGGCTTTTATTTTGTTTTTGTTCCCTTCTTTAGTTCTGCTTCTCTTTATTTTTTCTCTGCAAGCTCCTGTACTGTGATACGAAATTCTCTTCAGTTAGATGAGATGAATCCCATCCTGGTTTCAGATGATGGTGACCAACTCATGCATAGACCATGTCACTTATGTGCCCAGCTCATGTTTACCTGTGTTGTAAAGCCTCCTTTTTGATTTGATGGAGAAAATTTCCCTCTTCTAGGACACAACTCATGCCCTCCTAAGTTAGAGCTCTAATCAAGGTGAGCTGAACTGCATCTCAGAGGTGCCTGTTCTCCTCCCTTAACCCATGAGAGATGCTGGACAGTCAGTGCAGACTCAGGTTTCCATACAAGCTGAGGGAGAGGAGTCCAGGTGCTGAAGCGTAAGATGTTTTCAGCTCTGGGATAGAAACTTGCTACTTGAAACAAACTGCTCAAAATTTTGTTTTCCTCGGACCACTAGCTTGCCTTTGCCTGTGATAGAAATGATTTCTTACTGTGCTCGTTGAGTTCAGCAATGAGCTCGATTACATTTTCTTTTCAGGCCTTGCACTGAACCTCTACCCACTTACAGAGGTATCCAGGTTATAAGAGACCCTCACACTGGTGTTTCACTTGCTGAGAGCCTTGACTTCTGGAGAGATCCCTGCAGGTGGTTCCCCTCTTCACCTCTGTACTGGGGCCACCTGCTCCTGGTGGGGCTGGACTCTGGGGCTGCTTCCAAGGTACATTTCTGTGAGCCTGCATTGTCTTCTTGTCAGCGCAGCAGAGCTGCAGAAGCCCACGTGTACTTTCACACTGTATGGAAAACCCTTTCTGCAAAGACACTGGACTTTGCAAATCTTGTCTTGAGTCTTGCAGTTCTGGCTCTGCACCAGTCCCCGGTGTTGGGATGTGCTCGCTCAGTCCACCATGGGTTTCTGGCCAGGACTTGCAGCTGTGATCCTCAGCAATAGTGAATCTTTACTGGGCTTTTTTTAGCAGGGTCTTTTTCAGTTTGGTATTTCTGACAGCTCTTATAACCTAGGCTAAACTAGGCATTTCAGTATACTGAGTTAGATATAAATCTCCCATCTTAGACCTCAGAAGTTTGTCTTTATATGAGAGTGATGTCCCTCCAACAATTTTTGTGAGGCTGCAGTGTTCTCTTTCTTTTTTTGTGTCACCTAATTACCAGCTCTTCCCACTTAGCTGTAGACTATTGAGCAAGACTAATCTTTTTGACTGTGAAAAATTATATTTGTTTTAAGGCCATGCTTTTCTTGTCTTCCTTTTGAGCATGTCTTCATAAAAATAAAATCTTGCACAAGCTTTTATTGATGGTATTTCTGGTGCTGGGCACCTTCCTGTCTCTTATTTTCCAAATTCTTACAGGCGAGAGACAAGTGTTATAATCCATTATTTAATTTCATATCTCATTTCTCTGTTACTCCTGTCAGTTTTATCTACATGATGCCCTGTGCTCTCGAAGCTCCATGAGTCCATGGGTAATTTCCCTGCAGTAAAGGCAAGGAACAAGTTTCTTTTGAGGAAAAGCAGTAATTTTAGTAAGTCCCAATCCCTAGACTGGCCTTTCCTAGGGCATCGAATTTTGCAGCCATGATACACCAGGGATGCAAATCCTGCCTGCATATCTGGTGTGGCTTTCCCCTGTCCGGTCCCACCCTGCAGCACGGGATCAACTAATGCAGCAGCATCTCTGGGAGAGCAGGTGAGGCTGTGGCATCCTGAGATATTTGGGTGCTTGAGAAGACCAGAAGATTGCTCTTCACTCAGGAACCTCAGACCCAGCTCTGTGTGCCCAGAAATATAGGCATGCTGCTTGTTTTGAAACCCCCATTCTTACCCGGCCTGCTGCGAACGATAAACCCTGTGGTGGTTGGTGTGTGTCTCCTCCTGGATGATTTCTGTGAGCTGCCCAGATGGGAATACCGTGCTTCAAGCCTGCAGCTGGATCCTTTGCTATACAAAACCCTGAAATGACAAATGAAGCTTTCAGAAACAGGTACAGTGTAAGTCCAGAGCTGCCATGTTTTGTGTACATGCTGTTCCCCTGCCTGATTGCCCTTCATGGATTATGATGCTTTTTCTTCCCCTCCCCTATTATGTGCAGTGAAAAAAAGGCTTATTCTGAGCATTTGAACTGATAGTTGCAGCCCTCCTAATCCACAGGAAAGTGAGGCTGTAATATTTATTAGTCTGTCAATAAGGATTGCCTGAGGAGGGAAAAAAGCAGGTCTGAAATGCAAACACAGAGAACAAACAACATATGTATAGCTGACATATATTCCTCACATATAAGCAAAGAGGAAGCAAACTGATGTGTCCATGGTGTAGAAATGAGCTGCTACAGTGAAAGCAAGAGGAACACTATTACCTAAACCCTCACAAAAACTGCAAATCAACATTTTTCTGAGCTCAGCCACTATAAAAGAGGCACCTTTGCATTCCATTTCTAAATTAATTTGTGTAAAAGCAAAAAACCCCAACCCACACATGCTGAAACCCTGACAAATATCCAGCCAGCTCCTGTTCCTGTTGCAGCAGGGATCGTTGCTAATTTTTCTGTAGAATGACTTGGTGCCAGACTGTTATCCTGATGCTTTTTACTTGGGCAAGAAATGTCCTGCAGCTCCTTACTTCCCCTCTCTGGGAGCAAGGAGGAGTACTTCCCCTCTTCCCTCTCCACCCCATGATTGATTGTTTAACATCCTGGGAAATGGAACAGAAGGCATCAGGTACAGGGAAAACAGTAATTCCTTGTGATGCTGGAGACAAGGTCATGGATGCATCAGCTGCCAGGCATTTCTGCATGTTTGTTAGCAACAAATTTGGTTTGTTGGTGGCTGCATGTTGGATTAATGCCAAGTCCTGTGCTGCATAAGCAGCATGGATAAGGTGAGGGGTTTCTGGTGAGTATTTAATGAAAGAATTTCTTGCACTAAGCTGAATCTGAAGAGTATTTGCTCACTGTGCCATAGTGAAACAATGGGAATGAAGGACATAGATAGCCAATCACTGTGAATGTCATTTGACTTTGAGCATGTTTTGACTCTGAGCAAGTGCTGGAAGCAGAGCACAGGGTGATGATGTGAGCAGAGATGCCAGCTTGGCAGCAGAGAGCTGCAGGTCCAAACACAGCTGGGCAGAGGGATGCACCATGTGCACCCATGCAGATCTGGCATCAAAACTCAGGCATCCACAGCCCTCTGCTCCAGTGATCCAGCCACAGGTTGTCCTCTGCCACCATGGACATCTGCTGGCAGCTTCCAAATCTAACCTCACCCAGGCAGCTGGGTGACTCTGGGGACTGGTGAGGAAAAAGCTGNAGATATTGGGGACCAGTCCTGGTGGGGAGCTGGTGATCCTTGCCTGAGAGAGAACACAGCTTGGATCAGCACTGGGAGCTGCAAATGTCAGAGGCTGAACCCACTGGCTTTGGTAGGAGCCATGGGTGGGTCCATGATCTAGGAGAGAGGAGGAAGAAAACAGCAGGAAAAGCTTAGGGGAGGAATGAAGGTGATAAAAGGAGAAAATACTGAATAGAGAGCAAAGCAGAAGGAAGATCCTGCCTCTCCACTGTCTTTCTGGTGCAGCTCTTCCCCTGGCTGTGGCCACACTCTCAGCCTGGCGTGCCGACGTGGCTGTGGCTGCCGAGCTGCCTTTGCTTGGCAGTGACAGCTGGGTGCTGTTGGCCACATGAGGAAACACAGCATTTCTTGAGTGGTAAAACAGAAAATGAGAACATTACATGGGTTTTTGGGTTTTTTGGAGTCAAGTTACAGCCCTAGCCTGGAGACCTTGGGCCTGGCAGGTGGCTGGTTCCTCGTGACAGTGTCATGCTCAGAAGAGCATCTCAACCTCCTGCAAGCACAGAGCTCCAGGTCTAGCTCCCTAAATTGACCTGCTACTTGTAATTTGAACATCCCAAGTTAGGATCCCATTAGGCAGGTGTATTAGGTCTGACTGAGGCTCACAGGGCTGTTCTTCGCATTGGTAGCTGAACAGGTGTTGACAACAGACCAGTGTTTTGGCTGCTGCCCAGCAGCAGGGTCCTTCTGACATTCCTTCCCCCACCAAAGGGAATGGGAGTGGGCAAGATGCTGGGAGGGGACCAGGCCAGCTGACCCAAATTGGCCAAAGGGATATTCCATACCATATGACATCAGCTCAGACACATAAGCTAAGGGAGAGAGGAGGCAGGGGAGGCATTTGGGAGTTTTCAGTGTTTGCTTTCCAGAGGAACCAATACACGTGCTGAAGCTCTGCTTCCCGGGAAGTGTCCCAACATTGCTGCTGATGGGAAGTAGAGGCTGACCTTTTTCCTCTTTAGCTCTTGTGCGTGCAGATCTCTGCTTGTTTCTTTCTTTTCCCTGTAATAAAACTGCCTTATGTCACCCTGCTGGTCATTCTCCCTCTTATGCTCTCCCCTGTCCCAGTGGGAAAGGGAGTGATAGTGCAACAGAGTGGGCACCTGGCACCAGCCAGGGACAAGGCGCTAGAGCAGGTAACCCCCCACTGCTATTTGGAACACTCCTCAGGAGTCAGCCAGCTGGCCAGTGGCATTGGCCCACACCCTGCTTGGTTGCCTTTGCAAAGGGAGTCACAGAGGCTGCACAAAACAACCCCAGCCACAGGGCTTTTGGCTGTGACTTGGGCTGGTCACTGTTGCCAAAGAGAGCAGCTTCATGACCTGGACTGAGCAGTGGGGAGAGCAGTGCCCAGTGCTCCACAGGTCCTGAGCACATCAGGCTGGCTGGAGGCACTGAGGTCTCTTGTCTCTTGCTCCTGCACAGCTTGGCAGTGTGCAGGACAGCCTCATGTCACTCAGTGATCCACAGCCCATTGCAGTGCATATACAGAGTGCTATTGCCTGGGTCTGGCCTTTGCAGGGAATGAAAAATGGGTACTTTGAGGGAACTTCTCCCCTATTTCATCCAGCCCAGCTTTGGGTACAGATAATGAATGTACTTTCTCTGCCCATAGAATAGATGGAGTTCTATAGGTACAGCTAGAGCAGCTGTACCTGCTCTCATGAAGGAGTGTGGGACAGGGTCTCTGGCTTGTTTTACAAGAGCATGAAGTCAGTTTTACACAGTAAAGGCAATTGTGTGCAAATAGCAAGTGCCACCACTGCATCTGTAGTGGCACATCATTGGGGTACTCTTAGCTGATTTGGGTTCTCCAAACACTCCCCACAGTGGAGAGAATGCAGATGGCAGGTAGGAAAGGAAAATGAGACTCTTATTATCTGTGAGCCTGAAATGCATAATAGGAAAACTGGGTTCTCGCTCCCACCCCACCTCCCCACATCTGTACTGAATTTTTAGCTAAGCCATTGTTTGATTTTGAGTATCTGGAAAGTATCTGTAACTTCTTGAGTGCTCTTTTCTTCTGCATGTGTAGCAGAAGTTGTAAGGGATTTGAAGTGAGATAGCCCATGAGTGAAACAGCAAAGCTTGAGCTGACTACATTTCATCTGGGTGTCTTTCGCTTCTCAGTTCTGGACCAGCAGCCAACTGTGACTCGGGTTCCAGATAAGCAGCTACAGACAACAAGCCATGGCAGGCAGCCTCCTCTGCCTGCCTGCTGCAGCTCTGGGAGCAGATGGTCCCAACAAACACATCTAATAACTTTACAACTTCAGGGTGCAGTGATCCAAGGCACTCTCAGTTCAGGCCAGGAAGGAATCCCTTGTCTTCCATTAGTGTCTGCAACCCTGGAGATGACTGTGGACGTTTTTAGCCTGGATGGCTGTGTTGCTGCACTGTGTGTGATGCCATGTAACTCACAAGTAGAAATCAACCTGAGCTGCCTAATTCATCAGCTGAAGTAATTAATTTCCTTAGTTTTTAAGCTATTACGCTGACAGATTTTAGAAGGAAGTTTCAATTCTCCTCTAGCTAACCAGAAAAGGCTTCATCCTGAGGTTGGGAGATGATTTTGTTTTCTTTCATAGAAGATTTATCTCCTCATTTTTAGGTATACTCACACAAAATTTTTTAAAAAATAGCATAGCAAAAGAAGGCAGACCTGTTTTCTGCTGAGATTTGCGTAGTGCTGGGAAGTTGTGAGGGATGGAGATGCCAAGAAAGGCAGTGGCAGGGGTGAGGGTGAGGAGGTCATGGAGGGGTGGGACAGAGCTGGGAAATGGCCTGGGCAGGAGGAGGTGGCAAAAGAGAAATATGACATGTCCTAAGGGTCACCATGTGATATTTAGAAAATAAAGGATGTATTTAAGCAGCTTGCAGGACAAAAAGCAAGCAGGTAAAGCTGCCCGAGGACAGAAAAACAACCATCCTACTCCCCTATTTTTGCCAAAGGGGAACAATGTGTGTGCTGAAGCCCTGCAGGCTGGAAAGGTGGCATGTTATGTTTAAGACCAGAGGTAACTTCATTAGAGCTGTTATATTTAGCCTGTCTTATAAAGACTATTATTTCTATGGAATATTACATAGAAACTGTTACTATGTACAACACAGTAGAAAAATGTGGTTTCTGTCCCACAGAGCTCACAATCTGCCTCTGCAAATTAACTTTGCTGACAAAGGTTAAATGGCAAGAGGTAGAATATTTGAATCTGTGAATTATCACGTGGATGGCGAGCTCAGAGAGGGGAGTAGGTGTAGCTGAGAGACTGTCTCCTGTCCTGGTGTAGCTCTGAGATGGTGCAGGCTCCCAAGGAGCAGAGCTGGACTGAGGCCAGGCAGAGGGTGACAGTTTTACACAGAAACAGAGGAGACTTGGGGTAAGGGTGAGAGTGACCAGCTCTGCTCCAGCTTTGATTACATTTTTCAGATATTGACTGAGATTAAATTCAGCCTGCCTGGATGTTATGGATGTTACCAGTGGCAAACATGGGAACAGGGCCCTCAGAGAGAATGTAGCATCTCTACCCTCAGAGATGTACAAAGCCCAGCTGAGCAACCTACCCTGTCTGGCCCTGCCAGGGCGTGCAGAGAGGTCAGAGGGTTAACTGTGAGAAGCACTGCCTTTGAAACTGGCACTGAAACTCGTAGCTCAGCTCTCTGGGGAAGGAGTGCAGCTGCTGCTTCCCCTCACACCTCTGCCCTGCCCCCCAGGGATGTCCCAGACCCCCTCCCACCTGCCTGGCCTCCA
This sequence comes from Phainopepla nitens, assembly GCA_013400175.1. Lineage (NCBI taxonomy): Eukaryota > Metazoa > Chordata > Aves > Passeriformes > Bombycillidae > Phainopepla > Phainopepla nitens. The sequence goes on from VXBQ01016031.1 coordinate 100,168, forward strand.
CCCAAATATCAGGTCATCTCTCTCCAGAGATGGCCTGAAGGTGTCGGAGGGGCAAGCTTCAGGCTCAGCCCCCAGTGAGCTGCCCTGCAGGAGCTGGGCATCCTTGAGGAGGTGGAGGCACTGAAGCATCCACCCACCCATCCATCCATCCCTCCCTCCATCCATCCATCCATCCATCCATCCATCCATCCATCCATCCATCCATCCATCCATCCATCCATCCATCCATCCATCCACCCAAACGGGTGTGAAACAGGAACTCTGTGGCAGAGAAGAGCCTGATGGAGGTCGCTGCCCTCTGGGCTCTCCCCATCCACAGAAGGGACTTTGCTGGTAGAAACCACAAGCCCTTTGGAGGTTGATGGCAGGAGCAGTGCTCTGGGCAGTGCCCATGTGCAGGGCTCAGGTGGTCACTTTCCACCCACTGGTGCTTTTGGACCACGAGATGCCTCTGGGTTTCATGCAGAAAGCCAGTGCTGGGGAAACCCCCTGTGGTGGGACTTGGCTGTGGGTGGCTTGCTTTTGAAAAGCAAGCAAGCATCACCTGGAAGAGTGCCAGACAGCTGTGAGCTGAAGCAGCACCCAGCTCTGCTCACTGGAGGAAGGCTGGGTGCCTTCGCAGTCTTCCTTGTGTCCTGCGGGAGCTGGACCAGAGTCCCACCTGTGAGGGGGTGTGCAGGCTGCTGTGTGTTTATTAAAGGGAGACTTTGGGGAAGCCCTCAGCTTTGACAGCATCAGGGGCCACGCTTTAGGTAGGCAGAAGTTGCTCCCATCACTCAGCTGAGACAGAGGTGAGCTGAAAGAGGCATTGCTGCCGTTTTGGCAGCATATCACTGCTTGGTCCAGGCAGTGGGTGGGCAGGAGCCATTCAAGGTGTCAGGTGATGGCAAGGAGCAAAGAAAAACTGCAGGGAAGTTATTAACCTTGGCTACAAATACTCTGTTAAATTGCCATAAACTGCATGCAGTGGTAGCTTAAGATGATGCAAGCAAATGGTCACTCACTCAAGTCCTGAGCAGAGCTCCTAAACCACAATTAACATAAATATGCCCTACTTCATGAAGCCAGAGTTTTATTCTATTGTTTTCTATTCAGAACAATATTAAAATTGGAATGTGTCTCAGCAGCCTTTTAACCCTTGCCCATAAAAAACACCCAAGGGTTTTCAGCCAGTGCTAGACAGAGCAGCTGCCTGGTTGTGTATCCCCAGCAGAACCTGAATGTTGGAGAGGAAAACTCCTCCACTGGCAGCACACCTATCCATGAGTAGGTTTCACACTGTGCTTGCTGAAAGGAAGAGCTTTGGACAACTGCTTGCACTTTGTTTTCCATCTGGGCCATCATGGTACTGCAAAACCGAATGAGAGGTGAGCCAGAGGAGGAAAGCTGGTTAGAGGAGGCTCAGGGATTTATTCCTTGTGGGAGTGGAGCTGTACACCTGGTGTCAGAGCAGTAGCACATTAAGCTGCCTCTAGTGATACGTGTATCCAGCAGCGGGAGATGCCAGGGATTTCTTAGCTGGAAGCCTCAAGTTCTGAGTGACTGGTTTTGTTACTCCTCTCAAAAATCTTTTTTTTCCCCAAGTCTCCCCAAAATCAATCAGGTTTTGGACACTGGGAGCTGAAACATGCTACAGACCAGTACAATTCTCTGCTTGTTTCAGTTTAACTTTCAGTTTTCTATTTCCCTGCTATAGACTCTGCTCACCTAAACAGTAAGTAGAAGGTAGATCTTCAAAGCGTGGATGTTAAACAGAAGCCTCCTCAGATTCAGATTCCTACTGTGTATTTATGCAGCCTATGAGTAGGTTTGCAATATCAGTGGGGAACCTGCTCGGCATTTTTCGTACTAAGAAGCACCTTTACTGAGAGGAACCATCTTCAACTGATTTCCAGCAAGTATCTGAGGGCACCCAGATTTGAGGAGGTCTTGATTTATGTGTGTCGACACTTAGTTAGCTGGCAGCTTCAGGCTCTGCGTGGAGAAGCACCTCATCCTGAAAATGATTGTTTTAATTTCGTCCTAAAGGTAGAGGATATTAGAACCTGAAGTCTTAATGGCTCATGATAAAATATGGAATAGCAACTAGCCATTACATTTGTTATTGTCTCTTTCTTCCGTAAATCAATATAATTGAATTTCTCCTAACCTCCCCAGTATTGCATGCAGCCGTGTGCAATCACAGGGGACGTTGCACAAAGATGAATAAGCACAATGCCATTCTAAATGAGCAAAGCACCCAGTAGCCTCTCTCAGAGATTTGTTTTGCAGCATACTCACGTTCTCCTGAGCCGGCCTGCCTCTGTCCTAGGGGGAAGACTCCTTTCCCTGCAGCAGCTGGGACTTCCTGCAATATTTAGAAGTAGCATCTGTAATTCTCATTGCCAGGAATGTCTCAGTCTCAAGAGTGGATGAGAGCCTCTGCTGAAAAAGCTGTCAGTGAATGGATTCCCAAATGAAGCTTGTTTCTGCCTCAGTTTCCCGAGCTGTGTGACTTCACCAGCCACCTGGTTTCTCACCTGACTTTCTTAATTTCTTTCCCTTCACCTGGGTTACCTCATTTTTTAAAATTAATGTTGTGGAAAAGGCAGGTTCTAAGGTCCTTTCTGCCGTTCCTGATACACACCTGGCACATCTACCCACCCCCTTCCCTCTCCCTGCCTCTCCTCAGGGCAGAGCCTGTGATGGCTCTTGCAGTGCTTCCCCTCCCTGCCTGTCAGAGAGCTCAGCAGAAAGTTGGCTGCTAGCCCGTTTTACAGAGAGGGGAAACTGAGGCATGGAGCCAGGCACCTTGTACAGGATCACCAGGAGGCAAAGGTGGTGCTGCAAGTAGAGCTTCTGTTTCCTGAGCTGTAGGTCTGTGCTCTCACCTCTGCCACTCCCGGCTCAGGTGCCTGTTCCCCACATTAGTGCTGGGCTGGTGCAGCAGCTCCCCCTGAGCCCGGCTGCTCCAGGCCACGGGAAGCCCTTGCTGAGAACCAGGCTGTCTCCTCTGTCCAGGAGAAGCCAGGTTTTGTGCCTCACCACACGCATTGGAGATTGCCCCAAGGCTCCCGAGGGGACCCCAGGGGAAAGCAAACAGCATCTTCAATGCTGGGAATTCCCCAAAGAGAGTCCAGAGCTCTAAGCTAAAATGCTGGGGTTTCACTTTCCATACTGTCTTTACTGCAAAACCGATGATCTGTGCCTGTCCCTCCCGCCCCTGCCAGCAGCCAGCTCAGGCCTTCCCATCTGGACAACACAAATCTCCTTTAACAGCAGCAGCTGGGACACTGAACCAGCCTTCCACCCTGAGCTGGTGTGTACTGAGATGCAGGGCAAATCCACCGGGATTTGGAGCACTGGTCCGTGCTCAGGCCCTGTGAACCCTTCAGAGCAGCTCTGACATGCAGCGTGTCACTGAGCCCAATCTCTGATCCCAGCAGGGACAGAGGTGGGACTCCCGCACTTGTGCGTGGCCAGTGCTGTGGCTGCCTCAGAAACTGCTGCATATTGAAATGGACACATCCTGCAGCTGGAATGGATTACAGCCAGGGAAGAGGGCTTCCCGGGGTCCTGCTCCCCACCCACAGAAGGGCTTTACCCCCTCAGCAGCCCAGGGTGAGGGGCACAGGCTCCATTCCTGGCTGGCTGCAAAGCAGGCTAGTACACTTATCAGTCATTAAGCTCCTCCCCCATCACCAAGAAACCCCCTAAAAATCCCAAACCACCATAAAAATGTGCTGGCAGAATGGAAGCGAGTCATGCAGTGCTATTTGGAAAACACGATCTTGTTTTCAAAATAGATTAATGATGGGTTTGGTGCCGGGGAGTCTGCCCTCCCCAGCCCCCCCTTGGAAAAGCATTGCAGGCAGGTCTGCAGTCCAGCAGTAGAACTTCCTAAAAAATAAATACAGGACTGGCTAATAATAACAGTGCCACTGCTAGTACTACTAATAGTGTGCTTCTGGCTGGCAAGGTCTGTGCCTTTACAGACTGCTCTGAATGAGAGGACCCAGGGATGGGGAGGTGACAAGCCCAATTAACTGGGATCCACCCTGGCAGGGGCAGTGGTATCACCTGATGGAAACTTAGTGGTGAGGTTAAATGGCTGCCTCACAGATCCAACACAGTCCATGCTGCTCTGAGCAGGAGCTAATTTGTCAATTTTTGAGGCTTTTCCCACTTGTCTTACTGGAGGCCAGGCTCTGGTCTTACCCCACAGAACCAGACTAGTAGGAAGTGTTAGGAGATCTAGCAGTTAATGGAGATAGAAGTGATGGAAAAAGCCACTTGGATATGCCCTAAGCAGCTTTTTTTCCTATTAGGGCTTGTTTGGGGTAAGGGGAGCAGAGGAGATGTTGAGTACATTTATCTGACAGAAATTCACTTTTGCAGATGACCAGCATCTGCACCTAGACAAATTTGCCTGGGGATAATCTGGTCTAGTTGTCCTGGTAAAACCCCAGCAGTGCTGCTCTAGCCCCTACCCAAATCATGGAATCATGGAATGGCTTGGGTTGTAAGGGACCTTAAAGACACCTTTCACTAGACCAGGTTTCTCAAAGCCCCATCCAACCTGTGGGCTTCAACACCTCCAGGCATGGGGCAGCCACAGCTTCTCTGGGTAAGCTGTGTGAGTGCCTCACCACCCTCACAGTAAAGAATTTCCTCCTAACATCTCATCTAAATCTCTCCCCTTTCAGTTTGAAGCATTTTATCCTGGCACAATAAATTGTGGCATGATCTGCCCAGCACAAAGTGCTGCTCGGAAGGATTGATGCTGTGTCTGGCCATGAAGGATTTCAGCAGCGCTCCTGGGGACGCAGGGCAGAGCGGGGCTGGGGGATTGCAGTCACATGCTGCTACTGCAGGGCTGGAGGAGAATTAGTAAAATTTGCTGCAGGATTCCCACACCCTTGCAGCAGAGACTGGCACTGCATCCCGAGGGCCTCTGATTCAGCTCTTTCTCCCCTCGGTCTCGATTGCTAGCACTGTTTTTTATCTGATGCTATGGACTATAAAGTGATTTTCCTAAAAGCCGCTATTCAGAGCAATTTCCCCCCCACCCGATGCTATTATTTAATGAAATCAATACACAATGTTGTTACATGTAATGGTGTTTGTAAGCTATAAGCTTTCAAGCTAGGAATTGGAACAACATTATTCAAAGCCTTTTCAATTTGCTGTGCCTGCCAACTTCTATGTTAATTGTGGCATTTTGTCCAAATAGCATCAACTTGCTAAATGGTAGTAAGAAATTCAGGTATGTTAACAAGAAGGATTAGAGTCTGTCATCAGGATTCACCTGCATGCCAGCAGAGATGTGGCTTCATATACTTTGTTTTTCCTACCTGTTCCTCAGTTTGCTTGCATGCATGTATGGCACAGGCTCCTTCCAGGCACTGTCAGACTGCACCATGTGCCGACTGCTAAAATGAGAGCCAAGGTGTGAGCCTGCTCTGGAAGTTGCATCCAGGCTGTGCCAAGTCTTCCTGAGCTCTGTGCACTGCCAAAGCATCATGATGGAAGCAGTAACGCTGTCAGCGTGTCCTGGCCCAGGGGAACCCACCTGGGTCACTGCAGCAAGGCTGGACTACGGCTGCTGCTGAAACAGCCCCTCAGCTTCCCCTTTCTGAGCTTTTTTTAAACTGTAATTTTACAGTTGCATTAACGCAGAGTTCAGAATCGAACTTCTCTCCTTTCTCACAGGCAGGAGGTAGGGGGGCAAATGTTATTGATAAAATAGCCCCAACTCTCCCATGAAGTTCCCTGCTCATTAAAGTGACAGGGCTACAGCCATGCTGGTTCTTCAGTGCTTTTAGCAGTGCCCCACAGACTGAGCAGCAGCACTGCAGTTCTCAGTGTCAACATGATCACTTTTCTTGAACAAAGATCATTCAAAGCTTTCCCCTTTGAAACAAAGCCTTTGTAGTTAGATGAGATCTGAGGAGATGCTGTTGGTTTAGGGGCTCAACGAGGTGATGGGTGAATGACTTGACTTGCAGCACACAGCCCACATCTCCCACAGATCCTTTGGACTTGTTTACATGTGGCATTTTATCTACATGAGAAGATAGCAGGGCATCCCTCCCCTTCCTGGGCAGACCCAAAGCAGTGTGTGTAAGTGATGGTGGGAGAAATTGGGGCCAGGGAAGGGGGACAGAGGAGATGGATGCTATCAGAGTCTGTCCTGCTGTTTTGCCAGCGCCGTTATGTTGGTTGGAGCAGTAGATTTTCACTCTTCTGTTGCCAGAAAATATCTGTGCTGGCAAATGTCCCAGAGCTGATGCACTTGTATCACTTGAAAAGGACTTTGCTGGCATTGTTTGCTATCTCTTAAGAGTCAGTCTAAGATATCCCAGCTGAAAGAAGTTGCAATAAGCTGCATCTCCTTCAGGGTGTTTGCCGAGAGGTGTGACCCATATCTGGGGAAGGTGGGGATGCTCGGGAAGGAACAGATATCCTTATGAAAACATGAATCAACCAACCACTTGCAAATTCATATGCATTTCTGCTACCAAAACAAAAAATGAGGAAACAAACCTCAGGTTTTGGGGGCGCTCTTCTGCATGCTCTTTGAACCTCTGCTCTTACTTTGAGAGCCAGAAAACTGAAAGCAAGAAAGGGGGAGCAGTTTTATATTCATGAGAACCACTAAGCCACAGAGACCAAGGGCTTTATCAGAGGAGCTCTAGGAGGTCCTGTGGTGGTGGTGGTTTGAAGCCTGAATGGACCACCCCAGGCTTTGCAGGATGTTACTACTTGTGTAGAGTGAATAGGAGTCTCTGGTTGTAAATTGTATCCCTGGTGTTAGGGGGCCAGCAGGGAAAAAATAGAGATGAATTCATGCCCACAGAGAGATGTCCCATTTGAGGTCTGTGACATACACTTTGCTGTGCTCTTGTTCAGCACATGGGAGAGCTTCCCACTGTGACAAGGTCCAGGTGGCATGTCCTGCTGTCCTACCCTCACTTCTCACAGAGGACCAGAAACTGCAGGAAAGGTGTTAGTGACTCAGGCTAAATGGCTATCATGCAAGTGCTCATATTATCACTCTGTCTCCTTCAGATTTTTAACTCGTTTGACCAAATGAGGCAAAATTTCAGGGACCTCAGAAATACTGAGCTCCCTAAGTTCCATGAATATGAAGACCTGTTAACACTCCTAACACAGGAAAGGAACAGCAACTCATCTTTCTCTGGTGGTCTGGTAAGAACCGAGCTTCACCTTTAAGGGGTTGTTTGTAGAAAACAAAACCTTTTGCTGTACACGATTACTTGTTTCTTTGATTGATTGCACTTGTCTGTTTTACTGTATGAAGATCCCAAGCAGAGCTCCATGACACTGAGATTCAAGGTTTATTTAAAGCCCAGGGGCAGAACAGCCTTTCCATCTGTGTTGGAACTTTCCATGCCATGGTGCTTTGGGAGGAGAGGGATGAGCAGGGGAGCAGCTGCTCTTCAGATGTCCCCTACGGACAAACCTTGTAACACAGCCTGGAGATGCTGACCAGCCCTGATGGCCTGGAACAGGAGCAATCAGGTGATACAGACCAAAACAGCCCTGGAATTCATCCGGGTGGTTTGGCTGCCTGTGCCAAAACCCAGTGCAGTGAGTTTAGAGAGACCCCTGCCTGAACCTGACCTGGACCAGCCAGTTTGTTTGGTGTGTAAGTCTATTGGGAAGAAAGGTAACAACAGCCTGAATATGCCTGGAGAAGGATGCTAACAAAGTCAAATTTGGATGATGATGGATTGGTGGAAAGTGGAGCAATGATGGACTGTAATTTTTCTCTTGAATTTTGGAAGAATAAGCGGGTGAAGGAGCTTTAGACACTGCTCATGGCAAAGTACCAGAATACCTCAGGATTGTGCTCAAAGCCTGAGTTTGTGCTGCTGGTGTAAACCCTTGTGGGAACTGACGTGGTTTTGCTGGTGCTGGTGGTGCTCAGCAGGTATTTCAGGGCTGTGATACGAGAGTGAGGCAGGGCAGCACGGGCTGGGTGTCACACAGACACACTGCTGGCATGCAGGGGACATGCCTCTGGGGCTTACGGGGCTGGCACGGGGGTTGCAGCATCAGCTGGTTACTGAATCACAGGGTCCGGGGCTGGGAGCGGGTTTTTGAAATCCATCTGCCTGCCATCAGTGACACCAGACAGCAGCAGTGCTGTAGTCTTCATGACTCTGTCATGAAGTGTCCTTGCTTCATGACCAGATGATGACAAGGGGTTCGAGTCCTCTGTCACTGGCATCATGACAAAACCCTGGTCCCAAGCTCTCTCAGTTATGAGGTCTCTATGGACTTCAGAACCTATTTCTGATCTGGTTCAGCCATCCATGTGTAGCACCTGGGAATTGCTTCCATTTGGAGCAAAGTCCAATGTCCCTGAGTTGGAATGGTCCAGAGCATGTGTGCACTGCACAGGTGGCGTGTAACCCTGTGTGCTGGAGTGCACTGATGCAGACTCTGAAGATAGAACTCACTGCTCTTGTTGCTTCAGAATACAAAGGCAAGAGGGGCCAAACCCACATTGTTAAGACATATCACTGAACCATAGAGTGAAAGGCTTATCCTGAGGATACTGGCAAAGGTGGTCCCCTAAGCATGGGGTGTTACTCCACCACAGGGTTTCACCCAAAAGGGATGAATTTCTTTTCAGGCACTGAAATAAATTAAAAATAAACAAATTTTAAAAATGAAGGTATTTTTTACATAGGAATTTAAAGCAAGGAAGAAAACCTCTCCATTCAAAAAAAAAAAATCCAGACAATTCCCAAGGTGGGAGTTACAACAGAAACTATTTTCCTACAGTAACATTCACGGCAGAATTCCCTTTATTGCACTGTAATGGTCACAGCACACAGCGCATTGGCACAAATGACATAGCTTAGACAGAAATTAGACTTGTAGTCTGGATGTCTTTTAAAGTCATCTGTTGTTTTTGTGCCATCTCCTTTCTTATTTCATCTCCTGCTTTACTTATACAAAGTAGACAAAGACCCACCTCAATGACCAGCGTGTGTGTACCTGCGTTAAATGAAGAATCCCCATTACATAGGGACAAGACTCTGACCCCCAGCAAAGACAGGCAGCCCTTGTCAATGATGAAAGAATGTTACCAGTTCCAGCATCACACTGCTTTTACTCAAAATAATTAAAATATCTCTTTTTTTCGTGTATTCACTGGATAGATTTGGCCACATCCACTGTATAATTGATTTTGATGCTACTTTCATGTAAAATCAGCTGGTTTTTTTCCCCTTGTAGCTCTGTGTAGATCTTTTCTAGAGTGAGAAGGAAGCCTAAAAGGCAACTGCAGTTATATATCCAGAAAAGCATGCACTGGAGAGTAAAGGGCCAGGTGTACCACATGAAACTGTCTGCATTTTCTACCACAATCCCAACACCAGGCTGAAAATATCATTCTCATCAATTACAAGCATCTTAAAATAAAAAGATAAAAACCCCACAACATGAAGATTTTCTTGCCTTTGTTCAGACTCCTGTCAGTCCAGAAAACTGCATTTTCATGCTGTTCATGCTAGTTATTATTCCTGAAAAAAACCCCACATAGCACAATGTTGGGAATGATTTTTTTCTTTGGGATGGCTTTTGGGGTGAGCATTGTGTTTGCCTCTACAACACATTTTTCCATTTGTTTTCATGTCGTTTCATAACTCTTACAGAAAACAAACAAACCAACAACAACAACAAAAAAAAAAAAACCCAAACCAAACCAAAACAAAAAAAAACCCAATCCAACCAAAAACAACACAAAAACCTCCCCCAAGAACCCCAAAAACTTTTGATTGATAACTTAGCACAAATCTCTACTTCCTTCAACACTATTTTTCACAGTACAAATGATATGCACAGCTCATCCGCTGGTGCAGTCCTGCGGCTTGAAAGGTGTTTGCTGTATTATCTCACTTAGATAATTATGTAGGCACTGGTGAACATCATTTTGAAACAGTCAATAAAGTAAGGTGAAAACCTGAATTATCTTTGTTTTCACACATTTTGGAATGCTGATAGAAAACTCAAGTAGCAACACCAGAGGAGCATTGTACGTGCGCATTGTACTGCAAAGAGCTGCCTCAGTTCAGCTCCATGGAGCCCGCAGCAGCAGGTTTGAGGCCAGGTTTTTTTCTCATTCATTAAACACTGCTGGCCAGCATGTAATTCTGAGCAGAAAAATGTTGGGATTGCTGGAGATACAAGACCTCTTTGTGGTGTGAGCTCTGGTTTTACACCCGATCCTGCTGTGTGCAAGCGCGGCAGGGCTGCACAGTCGGACCCGGGGGGTGTGAGCTGGAAATAAACCCCAAATCCAAGGCACAACTGCACACACCTGTCAGCCCCAGGAGAAAGGGCGAATTTCTGGTGCCACTGAATCTGGCAGGAGTCTTCTCATCAACTTCAGTGTGTTTGACTTCGCCTGTCTGGTTGCTTGGCTCCAAACCCCACATTTTTATGTCTTGAGCAAAAAGAGAGTTCCTGCAGCTGTTGGTAGTAATAAGTCTCTTCAAATCAGTCACTAGGGAACAACTTCACTCATTTGTACACACAAAGCCAATATAATGCAGGGATGTCAAAAAGCGACCATGGCTGGCACCTGCAGGGAGACTGAAAAAGTCAATTCAGGATGACTTTAGAGCTGCAGCTCTGTACTGACTTCCAAAGAGTCTTCCCTGCATGTGAATGGTGGGGCTTAGCCAGGAAAATGCTAGAGCCAGCTACAGGAAAGGGCAATTATAGCTGATGGTTATAGATAAGGAGTGTCTCCCAGGATTCCCATTGCTTCCAGATTGAGTTCAGAGGAGTTGTTTAGACTGGAAAGCAAGCAGCATGTGGAGCAAGACTTGGGTTTAAACTTCAATTTTCTTTTAAAGGTGGCCAACTGTTACACTTCATAGAGATGCCACAAGATCTGTAGATGTGTTTGGTTGGTTTTTTGTTGTTGTTGTGTTTGTTTGTTTGTGGGAGTTTTTTTTGGTTTTGCTTTTGGTTTTGTTTTTGTTTTCAGGTGATTTTTTTTGTTATTTTTTTGTTTTGCTTTTGGTTTTTTGTTTGTTTTTTTTGAAAGGTGAATTTTATTTTTCTTGGAACAATTGAATTTGACAGCTTTTTAAGGAAATTAAACCCAGATAATTTTTTTCTGCATTTTTGAATGGTAACTAAACTGATGTTGCTGGCACTGCAAGGGCTGCTGCTGAGTCAAAGGATAGCAAAGATTCCTGTGCTTGCAGCAAAGCTCCCTCTGGGATGAGTCTGGCTTGGCAAAGAGGGTTCTCTGTGGTCCTATATATTTTTATGTATACCTGTATATATCTATATCTATCTCTATGTATCAATATCTATCTCTATATATCTACATCTATATCTATATATCTACATCTATATCTATATCTATTCTTGTGTGTGCCTATACCTATAGGAAAACAGGAATTTTTAAAAATAAAAAGCTAAACTCAAGGAAATGAACCACTTATTGCATCCCAATGGGCTCTGCTCATGCAAAAATATTTCCATTTTAAAATACCTGTGTTATTTAAAAAAAATATTTCCCATGAGCTCAAGATTCAGAAGGATTCTCTCAATAGACTGTGTATTTTTTAGGAGTGTGGAGGGGATGGAAGGTGAGGTTAAGTTATCAGAAGCATCAACAACACAATATATGAGCATCACAGTGAATGTTTCAAGAGTGAACTGAAATTTTGTTGGGTTCATGCCTTGGTGAATGGTTTCCACTGGTACCATGATGAAAACCTGCCCTTCTGCCCACATTTTGAATGTGGGACAGAAGGAGCTCTATGAGCATTTTTTGTCTACAAGGATGAATTCTGGGATGGGAACAGGGAATTTTTCCTAGTACATGATGGATGAGGGAAGAGGCAATTAGTTTACTAGCTTTGTGCACTTTGACCCTTTTACACATACTAAGTAAAGTGGTTTGACGGTAGTTTGAGGATAGTATTAGGATCATCTGTTAGTCAGATTTCAAGTTAATTAACCAGCCAATCTGCTCACACTGGAAGGGGCTCATGTATGATTATGAGTCACCCACTTGGGTAACTGATATTTGTTTATTTTTAGGCAGACTATGAGGCACCCAGACACTACGGCAATGGGTTCCAGATCAGTACTTTAAATATATGAAATATACTGGTGATTTGGACCTTGCAGATGAGAGGAGTGTCTGCTTTCTCACAACCTCTCCCTTTGTAGAAGATGAGGTCAGGCTCATCACATGAAGACAAATTCCTTATCCTAAGTATAGTTAAGGCTCATTCCTGAAATATACAGAAAGCATTATTTTGGGATGGATCTGTATGTACTCTTGCAGCCCTTGGTAGGCCCCGTGTTTCTAAGTGAAAGAGTTGGTCTTCTCCATGTAAGAGTATAACATTGTGTGGCGCTGCATTAATAGCATCCCAATTTTTTTGTGCTTTGGACCTTTATTCTTGGAACATGGTGCTGAAAGTGTGGGTCCATGAAAGCAGGAGAGGCTGGCAAAAGTGAGCCAAAGAATGTACAGTGGGATTTGGGAACAGAGGTGGGGGTCTCGAGTACTGCTGAAACAAGTTGCCTGTCTTTGGAGGTGATTACACTCTATAATCCCTTTAATGAATGCATCAAGGTCCCTTCCAAACTTAATTAAGCTCCTATCCTTTCCCACCCCAGAGCCACCAGCTTCTCATTGCCACCTTAAACGAATTTGTGGCCAGCTCAGACCCATTTGTTCTTGTGCCAATGCTGACTTTCCTCCAGTAGCTTTTCTTATAGGCTACATCCCAATTTGTTTTGTCAAGAGCAGGAGGAAAATTTTTCTTGTCCACATTTCTGCATGAGGAATTTGGAAACAGAAGGAAGGCTTTGTCTAATAAGGACTTTTCCAGGGACCAGTGCCTCCTCCTCAAGAGGAGTAAGTACTTTTCTTAGTTTCACTTTCTTTTCCTCAATTCTTGCGTCTTCCACCCTTTCCTCTATCTCATATTTCTCCCACTGGCCTCCTGTTTTGTTTTCTGTGGCACCTGGCGTGTGCATTCCCTGTCACTCCTGTCCCTTTGCTGTAGGTGGGTGATGGGCTCAGTCACAAACCCTGCCATCTCTGGGGTAAGGCAGTTCCATCTTCTCTGTGTGGAAGGGCAGCAGTGGAGGGAAAGGTGACACAGGCTTCCTGGCATGTTATTTGCTTTTGGTTCTGGGGAGACATAAACATCACCAGTTTCCCTGCAGAAGTGACTTTGGACCGTGCAGGATGACAGGAAGAGAGACAGAGTGAAATTGAGACCTGGCAGCTTGTTCACATTGCTGGATACCATGAGTCCCAAACATTTATCTGTGGATGTGAGATATGGAGCATTAATTAAACTGTGTAAACAATTGTTTGTTCATTCTTATTCTATAGCCTGGTGCACAGAAAAATGAAATGCTGTGAATTAGGTATCTTTCTGGAAAAGTATAATTTTTATAAGAACTGCATTAAGCAAAGAGTTGACTTAATTTAGAATTCCCCTTTTCTGTATTTATGTCTTAATATTGTATTTTTAAGATTGTTTTTGTGTAGTGTATTTTGTGTAAGTAGTCACTTGATTAGCAATGACTTTATTTAACTATTACAAAGATGATTTCCATATTTTATTAGTATTTGTTTTAGCATTGTAATTGCATAAGCACAGTCTTCTCTTTAGTTTCCACATGGAAACATTTTCATTTTCCTGAAATGGGTTCTTTTAGGATCCTTCCTTGAAATTATTTTGCTCTATACATTTCATATTTGATGATTTCTGCAATGAAATTTAATGAGTTTTCCTTATAACCATTTCCAGTGCAACAGTACTGCAGCATCACGATTCTGGTAAACGCAGTGAGGAGAGAAGACTTTTACATAAACCCTTTCTATATTGGGGTTGCAATAGGATTTGAAGAAAAATTTTGATAATTATGGTGAAATTAAAGCGAGGTGATTCTGTGCATGATTTCAGACTCTGAGACTTCTCACAGCGGTTTCCCCCCAGCTGGTGGTGGTCATGGAATCACATGAAGGAGGTTTAGTACTGGGTGACTGGAAAGGGTTTTTCTGTGAGCCACAGGGGCCTGGCAATGTCAATGGGATGGGGGAAGCCTTCTGGCTCCTGGCTCGAGCCCGCAGCACACATCTCATGCGATTACAAACACCCAATTAAATCAGCAGTGTTTTTAATACACAATTTAAAAATATCAGACGTAGCAAAACAAACCTGGTGGTGACAGAAATAGTGTTGTTTTTAGAGGTGGTGGAGAACAGAACATTCTTTTCTTGGAAACACTACACATCCAGGAGGAGAGCAGCTCCTTTGCAGCACCTCAGCTTCCCCAGACACTGCTCACACAGTCTCAAGCAGTGCTGGCCTGTGGAAAACCGTGTGCCAAAGTTTGTAAAAGCATGGGCTTCCCAGTTCTCCTAGGGATATTCCATCTATCTGTCACCTAAACAAAAATTCCCCTTAAAATTTTTGCATGAAGGCTAAAAAGACTTGGTAATAACCTAAAAAATAAGTCATTTTGATAGAGAAAAAGAAGGGCTTTAGTGGCCCAAAAGCAGTCATTCATTTTTAATATTAGTGGCACAAATCATGCCTGGGCCTTGCCTTGTAACCTGTTATTTTAACTGATGACCAAGAAGTGGGTAGCTGCCATACTTTCCACCTTGGCAACTGTAGCTCTGGGCTGGGTTTGGCCACTGATGTGTGAGAAAGGACCACTTCAGGTTGTGTTGATGCTTAACAAGTTTGAAAACACACTGATGACTCCTTATTTAATAAAGGAATGGGCCAGTCCTCACTGCAAAATCCTGAACACCCCAAATACAGCACAGTATTAAATAATTTCCCCAAAGTAACCTTCCAAAGTTAAGATGCAGATAAGTCTGCCTGAGGGGTAAGAAGCAAAGAGACTTAAAGTGAGTATTTCCACGGAGGAGCAAGAAATTAACTAAAATGGGCTGGTGCCCTTCTGTTTGCTGTTGAACTCTTAGTATCCCAGGTGTCATCTCTGGGGGCTTGAGGAGAATCTAGAGAAACCTATACATGCATTTTAGTCTCTAGATGACTTTGATTTAATTTTTGGACTCTACACTAAAAAAATGCATTAAAAAGTATCAAGTAATGATTTGGTTTTGCCAGGGACTGCTGGTTTAATTCTTGGGCTGGTGTGCTACTTACTTACTTCTATTCCTCAGCTTTAACAGAGCTCTGGCTCTGAGGCATCTTTTGGAGCAGTGACCAGGTTATTGTGAAAAGTGATGGTCCCAAAGCAAAACAAAGACCTAGCTGACTCATGAAAATTTACAGGGAGTGGGGGCAAATGTCTGTTCAGCTCTGTTTCAGCTCTGTTGGCATAAAGATAAGATGTATAAAATGTCTTGGAGGATGGCAGTCCTTTGGGTGACTTCATGCGGGTGTGTCACTGAGTGATGCAGAAAGCCTGTCTGGTTTTCTTTGCTCCTGACCCTTCTCCCCACCAGCACCATCCTCAGTTGTCAGCTGCCTCACCTGGACATTGGGCCCTGTTCAGATCCCTCTGTCCACCTGGGGAAGTGTTTTACTCCTCCTTCCTTCACAGGAAAGAGGCAAGAGTACAATAAAAATCAAATCTCTTCACTGGGTCCTGGGCAAATATTCGACTCGCTGGCCTCTGCAAGTTATTTTTGTTTAATAAAATGCAGCAGAGGAAGATTTCTCAGGAGACTCTGCTTCACTCCATACTGCAGGGTCAATATTTTAACAACTTATTTTTCCTTGCATTTGCACTCTTAGAGTGTTTGTGCTGGGATGGCTGAGGTGGGACTGACACCACTGAAATTGACCCTCGGCCTATCATGCAAAAACACCATGAACAAAATGCCTTAAAGACAGGCTCCAGCCATGGGCACTGGGGGCTTTCTTGGGTGCTTGTAAATGCAGCAGTTGTAAGAGTCCACAAAATAAAATTATAGCAGAACTAACTGTGGTGAGAGTGGTGAGAGAGAGGTGAGAATATGAAAAAATACCTATGGTATTTGGGGTTACCCAGGGCTGAACTCAGTCCCTCCCACAAGATTTTTTAAAAAAGAAAAGTAATGAAATTATTAAAAAACCACAGAATTGATTAACACAAAAGGCCTGTTGTCATGGACTTGGGGTTCTGTAGATTTACATGGCAAACTAAAAGGTCATTAATAAAGGCTGAATAATGAGTGAGTGGGGTTTCTGCCCATATTGGGTCTGCAGTGGGCACTAGGTGAAGTAAATATTTCTGGGGGAGTTGTTAGCTCTCAGGTCTGCCCTACCCAAGCATTTCTCAAATCCCAGAAACAACTAAGTTACTAAAATGGATGTAATCTACTTTATCTTAGAGAAGTTATGAAGTTAGGGAAATTGAAGGAAAGGATCTAGCCAATATCTTCACTGCTGGGCTTCAGTTTCTTATCGTCTTTCTTCCCTCTCTATTTCCTCTTCTCTGTCTGCTTGTGCCCCAATTTTGGAGTTTGAATCAGGCAGCCAAGACTGCATTTTTGTTAGAGTACTGTAAGGGTGCTCAGGAAGGCTGAGCAGAGCCCTGATAGCCCAATGCTGGTACAAATCACCTCAGAGGAAATGGTAAGAGCGTGAGCTGTGCCCTTTCTTTCACAACGAGATGGAGAGGAAGAGTCAGCACCACAACAGCTGCTGTCTTTTCTGTCTCTGCAGCTCTTCCCTCTTGCCTCCATTTCTGTGCTCTTGTCTTTTTTTTTAGCTCTGGAGGAACAAAGGAGAACAACATCTCCTGTGGCTCATTTAAAATAACCTTTTCCCTTTTTGCCAAAATGGACAGTTGTTGTTACCTCCAGTACCTTACAAGAACCAGTCAGAGAGTGACTTCCCCTGAGAGTAGGTCATCCTGTAAGCAGGAAAAATAATGAAGCCTGTTTCTCTGCAGATCTATGTTCCTATCATGTAAAGGGCAGTATTGACTTTTAAGTTAATTATACTTAAATCTACTGTTATCTCTGCATAAAGCACAAAGCATGTCATACCCTGCAACTTCCATGTTCTTCAGCCACTCTGCCTTCCTGACCTCCCCACGGCTGCTCTGCTGCCTTCAGTCTTTCATCCTCCTTTCCATCTTCTCTGCACTTTGCAGCCTCTGTGTTTTTCTGCTGCTCCAGGTTTCTCTTGAGATCGTCTTGTCATTTCCTCCTCCTTTTTAACCCATCCTTCCCCTGACTTGATCATTCTCATTGAGGAGCTGCGTGAGCTGCTGCTGTCAGCATAAATAACAGCAGGGGTGTGGTCAAGCAGTAACAAGTCCCAGCACATGGGGAGCTCCAGGGAAGCAGGGCAATACCTCCCCCCACTCCTCCCCAGTCGGTGAGCTCTCAAGGTCTCTCATATCCCATTAACCATAACACTCTCCAGAGCTCGCTGTGCTCCAGAGATAGGACCCATCAACAGCCCATCTCTGCTGTTGACCATCTATCCACTGACCACAATCCATCTAGGGAATGTCCTTTTCCTGCTGCCTGTCACTGCACAGTTCTTTCACACTGCTCTGGAGAGCACAGGGCTCACCCCAGTGCTCGATAGGGGGGACAGTAGCTTAGCACTGGTACCAGGGTTCACTTGGCACAGCAGCTAAAGGTAGAACTGAGCCACCCTTGCTCCCTGGTATTCAATCAGCCCTTTGCACTGTGCAGTGCACTTCCTCAGTGGCTGCTATCTCTTATACATTTTTAATTGATTAATTTTTCATCCTGATCCTAAGGTTGCGCATTCGTGGCAGTCATTGTCAGCACCACATGTTCGTTTCATGTAAAACTATATTTAGACATTTCCTGGATGACATATCCCTAATGTACAGTATCCTTTTATGGCTCATATTAAGTCAGACTTCAGACCTTTAGGCCAGGATTGGGTTAGTCCTTGACTGGACCATAAAGTGAGCTGCTCAGGAGAAGCTTGTCGGTCCCACCGGTGTGACCACACTTACACAGGAGGCTTCCTGGCTTTTTCACACTGTTTTTGGCATTGCAATATCTTGCCCTATTCCCCTCCTATGCCTGTCCATGGCATGGTGCCCGAGGGTGGCTGTGAGGATCCTGTCTTTGGCCTTCCCCACAACAGCACTGCAGTGGCTGTTGTGGATGGCGTTAGTGGATGCACTGGTGTACTCACCACGGCACTGTGTTTCCCCTTTGCTTTGCCCCTGTAACATTCCACACATAATTCATCCCCATCACTCCCCCAACAAGGATTCTAAAGCAGAGTGATATTCTAGAAATCGGGTGACAGGAGCAAAATAATCAGAGGTCAACTTGGGAAAGTCCAAACCATGGTCTCTGCTTCCTGGCCACTGGTTTTTATAAATCCTGTAAGAATTAATTTAAGCCTGAAGGACTTTACTTTCTATTAAGTGCTCTTGAAATTGGCTAATGAGGGAAAGAAGATTGAAGGGTGAGAGATGTGCATTGCCCAGCTGATCTCATAAGCTTTATTTCTATAGGAAATCAGTATAAAATGTGAAAGGGAGCAAGTCACGTTAAAATAACAGTTGTACTTGATCTTTCACATATCTGATGCTTTTAATACTTTCTCTCCCTTCCAATACGTTAAGGGGGACACACAGGGCTGAGATGCTCTGTCTGAAGCCTTGGACTTCATTTGCCAAGCTGAAGTTGAGTTAGCACTTTTGAGCCTCTGGGGCTGTGCCTTGCATCAGAAACAACGCCGCTCGTTATCATCCCCGAACCCTGCTCCTGTCAGTCGCTGCGCGGCGTGATGGTGGGTGACACGTGGGGGAAACAGGACCTCTTCCAGAATATGTGAAAAGGTAGGTTTGACATAAGATTAAATCAATAACAGGAAGATGGATGAGCATTCATTACTTGTATTACAGAGGAGACTGTTTTAAGAGAAGGGAAAGTTTACCTTGGGACATTCGTTCCCCTCCCCTTTGTTGTACAGCTGCTTGTCAGTCAGTTCTTTGGCTGTCACAGTCGAGAGTGTGTGTTTCAAGGTGAACTGTTGCTTATTTCAGTTTGCCTTAAAATGTTGCTTGGCAAACCGAGGTAGTTCAGGAGATGATTGATGAGCAATGAGACAAGCACGCAGCAGGGACAGGCTGGACAGCTGGGATGACTTCAGCGTCAGCCCAGAGCTGATCCTATCATTTAAAGGGCAGGATTGTGTCAAAAGGAAAAGGGATGCTAAAGTAAAAAGAATGAATAAGGGAGAGAAAGAGAGAGTTTCAAAGGCTGCGATACAGTAGTCACCATAGTGATGATGAGGGAGGGAGGCAGAGGGAAGGGCAAAGTCAGTTGACAGTGAAAACATTCAAGGTTTAAAAGGCAGCCTGCTGGCTTTGTGCATGTCTGGGAGCCCTAAAGACTGGGCAGGCACCATCTGGCATCTCTAAGCTTTTCTGCTGCTGTTGGTTTAATTCTGTAAAGATTAGTTTCAAGTTGTTATTTGGATCATCATGTAAGAGTTACAATTAACTTTAGTTAAAGAGTATTCTCTTTTGATACAAGTGACTCTTGGCTAAGCTTGACCAACTTTGTGTTGAGATTGGTATGGGAAAAAATTCCTTGAGGCCTTTTTCCTGTCTTTTAGTCATGCCTTTGAGTTGTTAGTGCATTTTCTTGCTGTGAAAGATGGATTGCCCTACTGATGGGGCAATTAGAACATGGCTGCACACCAGCCACAGGAGAATCTGCAGGTCTGTGGCAGACCCCTTGCCCCTTCAGTGCATGGAGACGGCAAGGTAACATCAGAAGAAGATTCCAAAAACAACTGTGTTGAGATGCCAGTTACCAAAAATAGGAGGCACTGAAAAGAGGAGACATCCTTGGATGTAATTACTTTAGAAGAAACTGCATCCATTTAAGACACGATCATCCATTCAGCTGTTTGAGTTGGTCACATCCCTGCCCGAGGTTACCATTGCCACACCACAGCAGCTCCCCCGAGCACTGCTCACCTGCCCCAGGGCAATGTCAGACCAGCTCACCTCTGAGACAGGCAGGTTATGTCACAAGCAACTCTGCCAGCCCTGCTAAGGGAAAGCAACAGTTTTCAGGCCAGGAGTTGTAGCTGAAGGACAACGACATTCCTTACACTGCCACAGTTACATTTGCAAGAGGCCACCTGACTGAAGCTTTAAATCCATCCCTTCTCATGGGAGAGACATCTGACTGCCCGCCACCAGGCAGTGCCTGTCTCCTTTCAGAATTCAAACTGCAGCTTGATGCCTGAAACTTGCTTTATTGTATTAGGCTATTGTTGTTTGTGCTGTTTCTGTGTCAGCTGCTGGAGATGACACAAGAGGCAGGGGTTACAGCACTTGACAAAGAGATCCATTCACCTCCTGTCGATCAGCAGAGCATTGAGGCAGAGCTGGAACTATGCTACAAGAGAAGATCCTGAAGACCTTTCAAAGCTTTTATCTGTTGCATGAACTTGCATGAACTAATTAGAGATTCTTGAGGGACAACAAAAGGGGAGAATAATTGTTCCAGATATTACAGTACCTATCTCTGAGTCTCAGCATCCCAGGCCATCCCTATTAATCTACCTAGTCATGCCTAGACTTGTTCAGTCTTTGTCTTCTCAGAACTTTATTTCAGACAGCAGGGTTTCTCTGAACTGTGGGGAATGAGACGTATAAGATTAGAGACAAAAATCAGTCTTATTCCAGTTATTACTGGAATACTCCAAGGGCACAAGAATTTGACACTGGTTATTAAGTGTGTTATTGCTATCCCTTTGAAGGCTTCAGGTTATGCTGTATTTACTGACCCTTTTACTTGCACCTGTGTCTTTTAATGCTTCATGGTAAAATCATCTGGTATTGTCTTTTTTTCTATCTTTCTTTAGAAATTAAGTGTATTTTAGATTTTCAAACCTTTTTTCCTTGACCTTCTTCAATGAGAAAAGGCCTTTGACTATGCCACGAGAAGTCTGGGGATTTTTGTATTTTTTTGCCTAATTTTTAAGGGTATAGAATGGACTGAGTCAAGATTTACTTCCTATTCAATAAATATCCTCACCAGAATATTCCCATTCCACTTGGGTTGTATAACCAAGCCTACCATTGCAGGGAAAAGTGTGTCAAGCCCAATTAGCCCCCTTCCTTTGGTCTCTTCAGCAGACCACAGCATTTTAAAACTCTTGATTCTTGAACCTTGCAGTTCTAGACAAATTTCAGGCTTCCTGGACCCTCCTATAAATATGTTCAAATGTGCAGGTGAAGTGCACTGCATGATGGACAAACTGTGAACTTGAACCAACAGACACACATACCATCCCTTGCCCCTGCATGGTCTTTCATCATGCTTCAATACTTTGTGTTATTTGTAGTTTTCATGCACCAACAAGGGTTCAGATTGCAGCATGGTTGTCTCCAACAAGCCACCTCTGGGTGTTTATTTTGGCAAAGGTGTCAGAATGATAGCTGGTGTGGGGTACAGGCTTAGAGGTGACTGAGGTGTAAAGGGAAAGGCAAATTGTACAAGCGCAGGGGAGAAAAAACAAGAATGAACATCATTAAAAGATGGCTGGTCTTTGGTGCAAAGGCATTGACAGTGTAGAAAGAGAACAGCACTCTTTGATGGAAAATCAGGAGTTGGAGGTTATAATGAGAGAGAGACTGGGATGAGGACAGGATCCCTGAGAAATGGAGATTGAAGTTAAAACAACAGGAAAAATAAGCAGCATGAGAGGAAGTAGGGTCCCTTTTAGGGGAATGCCCATCAAGATTTGCAACAGCCCCCATCATGGCATGGAAAAGCATCCAGGCTGCTGAGCCTCCCTGTTCTGCTGTGGTTAAACAGCAGTGATGCTGTGGTGGCAGGAGAAGAGCTCTTCCTCCAGAGCACAGGTGTTGCAGCACTGTGAGAAGCTGCTCTCTTAGGTCAAGCAGTAGAACTCTGTGGAGTGGAGGTAAAGAGTCTCCTCCATCTGAGCATGAGAATATGAATGACTCTGGATGACACAATAAAAAAAAAAGGAAAAAAAAAAAAAGAAAAAAGAAAAATCAGTCGTCACTCTCCTTGCTGTCAACCCAAAATAGAAATCCACACGAACAAGTGACAATGAGGTTGAAGTTCAGGTGATTCAGAAATTCAGATGACTCAGAAAAATGTCAGAATAAAGACAGTGTTATCATGCAGTCCTTAGTGGCATACTATTCTTTCTGAAGGACTTGACTTTCTTTGATACACATGATGGACAGAGGACTCCTTAGTAATTTTGTTTTACCTGCAATATTTAATGTGTGGTATCCTACATATTTATTTTGTGTTATCCAGGTTTATTTGAAAAACCATCTGTTTCCTCCCAAGTAAGGGTGATATATATTTGTTTTTCTCTGATACATACTTTTTTCTGCCCTTTGAATCCCAGATGGATGATTCTCTTAGGCAGTAAACAGGATTTTAAAAGAGGATTTGAGGGATAAGTGCTCTTGGCTTTTGAGAGTCACCATGTAAGACCTCTGTTCCTCTTACTTTTTGTCAGTGATGTGCTAGCTCAAGTCCCAAAATTTTCTCTCTAGTACTCATCACTGCTGCTCTTGAGGGCTTCACAAACACTCAATTGATCTTCATACCAGCTTGGCAAGGGTTTCATTTTGCTCTGTTATTTTTGGGAGAAGTTAGGTGGGGTTTTAGAAATAAATTTCATTATCCATATTTCAACTTCAATTATAGGGTGCATCTATCCAGGCAAAGACCTTGCCAACAGCATTCTGGTAGCATAATGGAAAACACCTTCTGATTGTGAATTAGAGCACTGCAAGTATGACTCCTGGACAGTATTTCTTTTGCAGGCTGCATGCTTTTCCCTTCTCATTGAAGGTGTTTGAAGCACAGCATGTTAAACTCTTTGCAATCCTGGATTCCTTACTAGCTGAGTGTGCAAATACCCACTTTTCACCTACTTTCTATAGGGCTTAGTTTCTGTAGCACCAAGTTCCTCTTTAAGGCTAAAGTGAAATACAGATCTGGAAGGCAGGAGTCCCTCTTGCTGCATGCTTCATATCTAAACCTCAACAGAATGATCTCTCACTCAGAGAGGTAGCAGATCCTGTGGAAAAAATGTGATTGCATCATTAAGGGCTTCAGAATACACATCCAGAAGCAGGGCAGAAGGGATATCAAACAAACTGGATTTGCACACACAGGCTTAATATTGGTACTTCCTCAGTTCCCCAGTCACATTGTTGTTACTAGATTTTGATATAAGTGGTGGAAGTAGAAATGGAATGACCAATACACTTATCAAAACTGATATCAATTCACTCCAAAATATATAAGTTACGAACAATAAAGTCAGACTACTTTGCTGGATTTACTCTAGGTTTATCCTAGTGTAACCCAGAACGAACTGTGGTCCAGTGGGTATGAGAGAAGTGAGACTTTAAAGAAATAAATCTCACCTATTTCAAGTTTTATTAGCTTCTATTTCCATTGTGCCTTTCAATTTTTGTATTTGTCATATGCTGGAGCTTGCCTAGATGAAAGCTTTAGTCTTCATTATGTTGCAGAGTTTTTGTAAGAAGTAGATGATGTTTTTAAAAAGCTGAAAATAGACAATACGTGTAATTGTTTATACTGAACTTACTCTTGGCTCAATTTAGCCTTTAGCGTGACAAAGAATTTTATCCAAGAGCATAATGAATCTATATAGTAATGCCAAGATGAATAATCTAAAAATAATGAGTCAGATCTTTAAAAGAGTAGGAAAGGGACTTCTAGTTATAATGTTTAGGAGTGAATATATGTTCAATTAATTTTGCTTTGCTTTCTGGTTCCTCAGCCTTTGCAGTGTGCTCAGTTTATATTTTAAGCTTCTATCTATAACCATGAGAGCGGGAAAATGACTGCCTTTTTGTTTAAATGAAAGAAGAATGAGAGTTTTTTACATAATCACATCATTCCAAGAGCTGGTACTTTGAGGAAAAAGCCTCAAATATCACAATACTTATGATAAAGATAGTGAGAATCGGCAATTTGTAGCTCCTCAGATGTGTCTGAGGTTTAGAAATGCCCTTCTTATAAATAAAGAACTTCCTGAGGTCTATAAAAGATGCAAAGCTATATTTTAGCAGCAATATCATTGGAAATGACTTCTCTTTCTGCAGGGAAAGATGCAGGTTGCCACCTTCTCTGTCCACAGCCCCTGAAATGGGAGGCCCAGCTAATGAAAAATAGTTCTGTTCTCAGCTGAGTCGACAGTCTGTTACCACCGTATGGATTGGGAGTAACTCCAAGAAAGCAAGGGCAAATACCACAGCTTTCCACTTTGGACTGAACACCAGAATGTTTCCTGACACTTTGGGGAAACTGGAGGAGGGAGGGATACTGGATTTTGGCTTTATGGCTGTGTAGTATCTTAAACAGCCTAGGAGAGGTTTGGGGGCTCTTTCTGCTCTGGATTATGTTGGTGTCAGTCTGCAGCAATTGCACAAAGACAAATTAGCCTTCCCCAGGTAAGAATGGGGCCAAAGAAGAATTTGCTTTTTGTGGCTTTTAATTCAGTGCAAAGATGACATAATGTTGTGTGCATTTTCACTCACATCTGTCTGCAACAGAGGAGCATTTAATTCAGGATGTGAAAGCATTTTTCTTAGCACCTAGAGCAGACACTGAGGACTGAACTCAGGAAAGTAGTACAAGATCAGAAAAAGGCTCTTATCCCTCTGGGATACAAACTAGGAAGTATTAAAAAGTGAAGTACCTAGGAACTGCTGTGGTGTGACCCAGGGAATGGTGAAGTCCCATTGTCTCAGCTCCCTAAGAATCCTGAGAGTTCAGCTATTCTGTTTGCAGCTGAACACAGCAGCTCCTTGTCCTCAAACCCACTGACAACATTTGCCTGCTATTATTAAAGTGAGAGGGTTGTCCTTAGAATATTCTGGGGCTCCTTTAGCTCCATCTGCTAAAATTACAAGAGTGTCTGGGCTTGCCTGCAGTTTGACAAAAGGTTCTGTTCTATTATTATCTGTTCATAAGAACAAATAAATGCAAAATTCCTTTTGATTTGCAAAGAATTCTTGTTTTCTATGCTGGCAGCAGATTACTAAGTGAATCCTGTAAGCTGACCTCTCCTTAAATCTTCTGCTGCTCCATGGGTTCTTTATGGAGCTGCAGCCTAAGCAACCTTTCTGAGTTTCAAGGGCAGCTAGAGCAAAGTGTTATCCCCCTCTGCTCATTTTTCAGCAGGAAGATGCCTGTGACTGAGACACCATCCCATGGCTACAGCAGATGACCACTGCTGAGAGAAGTAGCTCGTATGTTTACCGTGGAAAATATTCAAGCCAGCTTTGTCAGGCATACCCCTTTCCAATCATCTGAAGGCTCCAAGGGAATTTTTCTAATACTCAAAGCTCAGACCTCTGCAGAATCTTAGCCAGTATTTCACCACTTCCACAACAGGCCTTTCAGCGTCTGGAAGAGCAGGAAGGACTACTTCTCTAGTGGACATGGCTCTTGTGTGGATTGGTGCCAACAGAACTGGTCTGTTATCCCCCCAGTACCAAAACAGGAGCCTCTGTGGTGGAATTGTAGAAGATTATATCCAGTAATTGAAGACACAATGTCCAACACGTGTCTGGCTTCCTTTTCCTCCTTGGGCTTTTGTGGGGGTCTGCACCCAAAAATCTGAATAGTCCCTCCTGATGAAGAAACTCAAAGTAGTTCCCTTACCAGGGTAGCTGTCTTCCAAATGCTGCAAATGAAAGACTCACAGCTCCTGAGTCATTGCTGCCTCATGCTAATCATTGGAACTGGGTTCTTTCTAGCTCTCGTTAATTACTGTCTAGCTTATATATAACCCCATCATACTGCAATCACAGAGATAGTAAAGATTATGCAAATGCTGATTAGGGTGTAATGTGGCTTACAGAGCATTCATCATAACCAGTAAGAAGGGAGAAGAAGGGAAACTTGATTCATAAGGGCTAGGCTGAAATTGTCCTGAGAGCGCTTGGATTTTACTTTTTTTACTTGAAAACTGAGCATATTTGATATAGAGAATGCTGAAACTCAGCAAGGAAAATATTTTATTATAATCATGTTTCCCTGAAGATACACTTAAACTAGATACCTGCCCTTGGGTTTTAACAATGCAGTATGTGGGGGTTGCTAAGACAGGCAGTTGTTTTCATCCCAAGACAGCCACCCTCTTCCCGATACCACCTGGAGCACTTTTAGGCATTTTGTTCAAATGCACAGGTTGGAAACCTCCCCAAATCCTGTGATAAAAAATTGTAGGTGAAAGTGAAATCATTCTAAATATCATCCAGTGAATATGCTGATGTCTCCTAACTCTCAGGACCCAGGTGGATAAATAGAATCCAGCTCAGAGGTACCTTCAGACAAACAGCTGGATAATCATTGCTTCTCTAGAGGAACCTCCTTTTATGCATACTGTCATGAGATAGAATTAATGGTGCCTGGAAAACTGTAAATCTGAATTACCATTTTCCTATACAAAGTGAGAAAATTGCTAAGAACAGTGGAAAAAACTGTGGAGTCACAAGAGGCAGATCAACAAGGGACTACAAGCTTTAAGGTAAAAGCCAGAGAGAAGGACTTTATGCTGTCATACAGGTGTGCATGTCTTGAATCCCACAAATGTGGATCCACTACAGGGCTAGATGTATGTTAAGACATAGGAAAACACAAGGGAAGTCTTTTCCTCTAGGCTTCTAGAACAACTGTTCTGTATATGGTGATTCTTCTGACTGGATTCTCTTCAGGAATTTGCCAGGGCAGCAAACACAGAGGTTTGTTCCACCCTGTGTAATCTCTTCAGTACTGAAGTCTGGTTGGTCTGCCTGGGTCCGGCTGCACGTGAATTCAGGACAGAATACTTCAGGCTTTGGAAATGCACCTTTTACAGACAGTTTACTTACAACAAAGGAACATTCAGAGGCTCAAACAACCTTCCAGAATACTCTGAAATATCCCTTTAGAACTACCTAGAGGATTGTCAATAAAAGTAGGGGGGTGAAAAAGCCACTTAGACCTGTTCTGATGCTTTGACTGTACTGGAGCTAAGGCACACAGCTAAGCTGGCAGCCAGGAAAATATGAGACAGTGACCACCTCCCAATCATCTCAAATGCTCAATTTATTCCCAAGCCTGATTCTTGCAGGTTGTTTGGTGTTCCCATGGCTACATGCAGAAAAGGTGAAAGCAAAAGTAGTTACATCACTCTGAAGAAAGAGCTACTATTGATTACTGAAAAAGAGCCTGTAACAATTTCTACAATAGTGAAAGACTCTCAGCATTGAAAGTATACACACTTGGAATTTCTGACAATATTAGGTAAGGCTTTTTCTCTTGTATGATTAGATTCTGAGAGTCTTGATGGAGAAAAGGTCCTAAGAATATCAGGATGTTTCATCCAGAAAATGAGGGCATCTGAATAAATCAATACAGCTGTTATATTCATGTCAGTCTTTTACTTTGCCAGGTTTCAACTGAATCTTTGCAGTTGCTAGTTACAAACTAGCATAATAACAGACACTTTATGTCTGGAGAAATCTTTTGGACCAAATCCTTCTTCCTGATAAAGCTTCTTTGTGCTGCTCTAAAGGCACAAAGCAGCCTTTAAGATGCTTTTATCGGTTATATTCAGATTCAGCTGTCACAGGGAAATCTCCATATGGTGGAGAGCTGATTTTGCTGAGTTCGCACTCTCCCATCACAGCTCTGATTTTGCAAACATATCGAGAGGCAGACGTATGGCTGAGGCATTGCTGTGCTCTCGGGATTCCCTGCTGGGGAGCTGTATCTTGTCTCTTTTTCCAGGCACAGCTTAGAGTCCATGTGAACCACTTTACAGGCCTCTTTGGGAATCCACTGACATGCACTCCAAAATTTCATTTGACTCCAAAGTCAATTTGGCATAGGCACAATGGCAGTCTTGATAATAGGGGAGCCTGGGGACCTCAGTATATGTTTAATAGTCTCAGCAAGAGAGTAAGAAGGCCCTAAGATTACTGAGACTCAGTTGTGTTATACCATACTAATATTCCTTGTCAAGTGTGAAGTAGCTCTGTAAGTTGACTTGGGAATTAAAATTAACTTGGAAAAAAAGAAAAATGTTACATAGCAAATGTAGAAACACATATAAAACTTACTTCTGGAAGAGTTGGGGAATGTTTCACCTTAAATGCTTCGGAAAACTGTCACTTTTTAGGAAATTAAAGTAGAAAAACATAGCTTGGCCCAGGGAATTTTTTTCCCCTAAACAAAGGGACTATTGCATTAGACATTATTGCCTAATAGCAGTTGAAATAAACCCTGAGGAACCCCTGTCTCATGTATAGGATGCAATAAATGAATGTGTATTCTCACAGTACAGGTCCTCTTGGGCAGTGCTTCAGCAATAAAAAAGAATATAAATTTAATGATTTTATTATTCTGTTAATAAGCATTTTAAATACTGAGCAGAGGATGAAGAAGCTGCAAGTCAAGAAACTGCCTCAGTGCCAGAAATGTAGAAACAGGCTCCTGCTAAGTGTTGCTCAGATCCACAATAGGTATTGATAAGAAAAAACCCATAACCACCTTCTGCAGAAACTGTGGAGAAGCCATGTGAAGCACACAAACCACAACACTTAGAGCTATCATTCCATACAGAAGCAGTGCCAAATTGCACCTGAAACAGCAGGGTTAATAAGGATGTACTGTACCATTCCAAATTACAAATGTTCAGCTGAATGACTGTTAATTGCAATAAGCAAATTCACACAACAAACAATGATTTGCTGCCCTCTTTCTCTCTCCCTCTCTCAGGTTTACTTCCAGAATTAAAATTAACCTGTTGATGCCACCTCTGGGAAGACAGGACTGGGAATGATCCCCCTCTACAAACCCATAATGGCCATTTTGTTTAGGAGATCTCAGAGCAATAACTTTTCTGCAGCCCCACTCATCAAAAGTCACCAAATCCCCTTTTAAGATATAATAAACTTAAGAGCTGCAGTAAAAGGCTAAACCTCTCAAGCACGCTGTCAGAGAAGACTATAACCAGTACCCATGCAACAAGATATTTACCAAATAAATCTCCCAGAAGATGCTGAGAAGGTAGCAGGGGGAACACAAAACAGTCCTTTCCCAGGCTCACCTGAGGGAAAAGGTTTTGTAGTGACACAAATCTGGCAATCACAGTATGCCTGTGAGCAAGATCCACCCCAAACCACCTGATGACTTAATGTCACCAGCCCTTTCTACATCCTGTCTCTGAGTAATTTCCAGTGCCTCAGAGGCAGTTGAAAAAACCTCACAAGCCAAATGTAGATGGGGCAGAGGACCAGAAGCAGGCCTGAAACTCAGGAATGATTACATTATTATGTCAAAGGTCGGCAGCTCAGTCATCTTCGGATCCCCTTTGGACACAACAAAGCATCATGCCCTGATTTAAAATCATGTAGGTGTTTGTACCTGGAGTACTGTTTGTTGTTCTTGGAATGGTTAGAAAGCTTTTCTACTCATGACCAATTTATGACCATGCATCACTGTGCTAACATAATCCTTTAATTTAAATAGTACTCTTTCCTTGATATTTACTGCATGAATCACACTATTTTGGCTTAATTTGGCTCATTGAAGAAGTTAAGTTTGCTTGCTTGCAGCTCCCACTCAAGAATACAGATACTCTGCTCCCTTGCCACCCCACTATTCCTCTTCTGCACCTGTGGCAACCTGAGTCAATCTTTTCTGACTCTAAGTCACCAGAACTGGACGCAATTTTCCAAACAAGGTTCCTCAGCTGTACTGTGTAAAGCCATATTAATACTTCCCTCTCTCTACTAAAAATACCATGCTTTGTGCATCATAGACTCAAGTGAGTCTTTTCCATAGCCATTCTGCTGGCAGCTCACAGTCATTTTCTCATGGAGCAACTCCCCTCCCTAGTAAGGTCAGAGCAATAGACCCAAGGCTACCAGCATCACCATCCTCCTTTTTTCACTATACTGTTTTAGGCACAGGGTATTGCTTCTAGCCTTTTTAACCTTGAACAAATCCTTTGACAATTGTTATTTGCTGCTTCTTCCAATATCTCTAAGTAAAACTCATCGTTGGCTGCATCCATCATGTCAGCCTCAGGAATTTTCCCCATTTCTCTAAGTTTGCTGTTCTACAATCCCAAGTCTTAGTCAAATATCTGCATTTGTCCCTCTTGAAGTTTAACTTCAGCTGGATTAGTTTGTGATCATTCAGTTCATGATCAGTTTCAGCACGCTGGCCTTCTACAAGGTCCTTGCTGCGTATTAATACCAGTCCCAAAATAGCATCCTCACTCATGGACTGTTTGCTTGAGAAATCCAGTTTCTACAATAGTCCAGAACATTTAAGCCCTACCAGTTCCCAGTGGTACCTTCCAGTCTGCAGCTGAGAAATTAGTTTCCCATAATCACATGCCATTTGCTCCTCTATGTCTTCCAAATAGTTTTTGGAGATAAGTATCCCTGTCCAAGTTTATAAGGGATTACTGCTCCTCTCTCAGTGGATTTTTTAAAAAATTCTTTCCTCCCAGGTGATTTTCCAACGTAATGCACTATTATTTTATTTCTTCAAATAATTTACTAAAATATAGAGCTACTCCATGGTCTTTACTATAATTTCTGTTATTTTAAGTACCTACCCCTCCAAAGACTATATTCTAAATACTACTGCTAAGCAGAAGTGTTCAGTATATCATAGCAGCCTTTAAACAATGCTTTAAGCCCCAGAGAAAACATTGCTTACAACATAGAATTCCAAACCAATTAAACATTGACTAAAGATTGCTGACATATCTTGCTGTAATAATTGTATTAAAAATCTCTAAAATTTTGGAGTCACAATATGAAAAAAGGAAAAAAAAAACCACCAAAGCAATTGAAATGCTAGGTATTTCATTAAATCATTGCTTTATCCCATTGTCAACAGACTTTTTTTTAACATGAAAAGGCTTCTGACATCTTTAAATGGTATAAGAATTTGTTTTCTCTTTTTGAGGAAGAATACATTAGTATAGCTGCTAGAGCTACAGGCGCTGGAATCCTATTATGTTTTCTCCATTTTTTCTTTATTTTTTTTTTTAATGGCAAAACACGAGGACACATATACAACAGCCAAAAGAGTGGCAAAGGAGGAAATTGCAGGTTTGTCTCTGATAGAAACTTATTTGCAGCCCTGCTGCTGGTGAAATCCAGGCTTGGTGCACAATCCTTTCTGCTGGTCCAGAGCTAAGCAATCTTGAACAAGTGATGAGAACATGTAAGACATTCGTCTGAGACTGTCTTTCTGCTGGCAGGTTCACGGCATCGCTTCAAAAGCCGCAGTTGTCTTGACAGCTAAACCAGCTTTTGACTGGGGACAGCAGCAAAGGCGGGAGAGAGGGGGAAAGAGAGAAAGCAGAGAAGTGGGATGAGGAGAAAAACAGCACACAGGAGGGAATTAGCAGTGCGGCCAAGCTTCGTGATTTAGAGGCTGGTGAGGACAGTGCCGGAGCTAGAGATGTTGAGGTTTGCAGGGCAGCGTGGCGTGGGCGTTACGGAGAGCCGGGGGATATGAAGACCGATGAGGGTCACGATGGATTTCGGGACGCGTGGAGATGCTGCAAGCGGCAACTATGACGCAAAGCTTGTCCGTTCAGGATCACGCATCCAACTGTTCCTCCCTAGTGATCCCTCGATAAACAACGTCCAAAAAGGACGGTGACCTCATCCCACTGAAATTAGCCAAACACCACACATTTCTCCGTGTTCAGCTCTGCCNACGAGGACACATATACAACAGCCAAAAGAGTGGCAAAGGAGGAAATTGCAGGTTTGTCTCTGATAGAAACTTATTTGCAGCCCTGCTGCTGGTGAAATCCAGGCTTGGTGCACAATCCTTTCTGCTGGTCCAGAGCTAAGCAATCTTGAACAAGTGATGAGAACATGTAAGACATTCGTCTGAGACTGTCTTTCTGCTGGCAGGTTCACGGCATCGCTTCAAAAGCCGCAGTTGTCTTGACAGCTAAACCAGCTTTTGACTGGGGACAGCAGCAAAGGCGGGAGAGAGGGGGAAAGAGAGAAAGCAGAGAAGTGGGATGAGGAGAAAAACAGCACACAGGAGGGAATTAGCAGTGCGGCCAAGCTTCGTGATTTAGAGGCTGGTGAGGACAGTGCCGGAGCTAGAGATGTTGAGGTTTGCAGGGCAGCGTGTGGGCGTTACGGAGAGCCGGGGGATATGAAGACCGAGGAGGGTCACGATGGATTTCGGGACGCGTGGAGATGCTGCAAGCGGCAACTATGACGCAAAGCTTGTCCGTTCAGGATCACGCATCCAACTGTTCCTCCCTAGTGATCCCTCGATAAACAACGTCCAAAAAGGACGGTGACCTCATCCCACTGAAATTAGCCAAACACCACACATTTCTCCGTGTTCAGCTCTGCACATTCCTTAGAGCTGCGGTTCTCCCGGCTGCCAGCCCCATCGCTGCACCCAGGGCTCCGAAGGCTCTTGTTGGGCAATTCCTCCAGCCCACCCTGGACCAAGGCTCCGGCTAAGCTCCCATCCCAGCTCCGGCTGGGCATTCCCGGCTCCGGCTGAGCCCCCGCGCCTCTTCTGCGCCAGAGCCGCCTCTCCCCCTCCCTCCCTCTCTCCCCGCAGCCCGGTGAGTCGGCGGGAACACGACAAGCCACGACAGCCAACGATGCCTCGTGTAAAAGCGAGACCGCCGGTACAGGGGGAACAAATGCCCCGGTCGGGACACGCCGTGATGCTAGCGGAGCACGACGCAGGCATTTATTTCACCTGTCTGCCGGGAGCGACAGGTTCTATGGACTGCCAGCGCCGCCCCCTTTCCCCGGTCGCCTGCGGAGGGGACGCGGGTGCCTCTCGCCCCCCGGGGCGCGGGCAGGGAACACCCCCACCCCCTGCCCGCCGCCGGGGCTCGGGGCTGGCACCGCGGCCGGCGGCTGCCGGGGCGCCCCGACCGGCCTCTCCCGGGGGGCGAGAGGCTCTGGCTCGCTACTCTTTCCCGATCTCTTCCAGACCCTTCTCCCCCTCCCAACTGCTGTTTTCCCTTCCTCCCTCCCATTCTTCCCAGTGGCATTTTCTTTGTTTAATAAACGCTATTGTGTTCGAGGCGCCTCTTTGAGCGGCGCTGCTGCACCTCCCTCGGGACAGGCAGGGGAAGCGAGCGGCTCTCCGCCGCGCCG